>CM077458.1:7704101-7926601 GCA_039654765.1 Mylopharyngodon piceus | reverse complement strand
GATTTAGAAAGAGGAGTTAGGCAAGGTTGCCCAGTTTCTGTTTACCTCTTTCTCATTGTTGCTTAGGCGTTTTGTCGCTTCATTAAATCAAGCATGATAGAAGGAATTCAAGTTGAAGACAGTAGTGTCCTAATAAGTAAGTTGGCTGATGATACAGCTCTTTTCTTGAAAAATGCTGATCAAATGCAGTCAGCTATCAAGTTCATTGAATTTTTTTCCAGTGCCTCAGGTCTCTGCCTTAATTTACAAAAATGTGAACTGTTCGCTTTGAAAAATTGCCATGCCAGAACAATTTGTAATATTCCTGTAAAGGATACTCCAACTTATTTGGGTATGGTTATTACAAAAAAATGAGCAGGAGAGAATTTCACAAAATTTTAATTTTGTGATTAAAAAAGTAAAGAACAGATTCAATGTCTAGTTACAGAGGGATTTGTCTCTCAAAGGTCGTGTTCTGCTGGCTAAAGCGGAAGGTATCTCTAGACTTCTGTGTGGAATATAATTTCTAAATCTGTTTTTGACCAACTGGGTGGCCTTTCATTTTTGCTTATGTGCGACTACAGAACTGAAAAACTTCCAGTTAAACTGTCAGCTTTTCACAGGCAAGCACTTTTGGCTTGGAAGTTAATTTACAAGCATAACTTTTCACCACACCATTATTACATCTGGAATAATTGTAATATTTTGTATAAGCATAAGAATATATTTTTGAAAACTTGGTTTGACAAGGGCATTATTTTGGTTGGACAGTTGTTGAATTATCAAGGGTATTTGATGACTCATGATGATTTTCTTTCACACTTCATCTTCCCTGTATCCCCTAAAGAATTTGCCTCTGTAATTGGTGCTATTTCTCCGGGTGTTGTTTCTTTATGTAGAGGTATCTCATACTCTACACATGTATCTTTATTGCACCCAGCTGATACTTTCTGTGGTAAAGTTTGTTTTTTGACAAGCAAAAATAATAATAAGGCTATACGTTCCCTATTTCAAAAAGAAGTAGCAAGTAAATCACATGTAATTTCCTATTGGTCAAGGTTCATTGGAACTATTAATTGGAGTAGGGTCTGGCTGTTAGCGTGTGGTGCTGCAGGGATGAGGCGAATACGGAAATCCACAATTGAATGGGCTTTAATGAACAATCCGGGCACAGAGAGACAGCATACACACATAACATCAACAACATCAAGAACGGACCAGGAGTGCAAGGAGTGAGTCCAACTTAAAGGGAGTGCTGATGAGGAACAACAGGTGCAGGGAATCCAGGGAATGGCGGGAAGGCTGATGAGGGAAGTGCAAACAGGTGTGGAGCAGGGAGGATGCTGGGAAACGGAGTCCAGGAAGGCGTGATTGTAACATTACCTCCCCCTCCCCGGTAGGCGCGTCCTCGCGCCATAACAATGGGGGAGGGGGGAGGGCGCCCTGGAGACCTCCACGCAGGTGCGGGGGGAGGTGCAGACAGGTGCAGAGGTCTCCAGGGCGGTCCCAGGAGCCGTGGGCGGCCACGGCGGGGCAGGAGCCGTGGGCGGCCACGGCGGGGCAGGAGCCGTGGGCGGCCACGGCGGGGCAGGAGCCGTGGGCGGCCACGGCGGGGCAGGAGCCGTGGGCAGCCACGGCGGGTCTCCGAGCCCACCCCCATCTTTCCCACCCACGGGTACCCTTCCCCCCCCAAAAAATTTTTGGGGAGACTCAGGGGCTTGAAGGGCTCGTGGGCTACTGGAGCTGGAGCGGGCTCGGCGGCGGCGGCTGGAGCTGGAGCTGGGGCGGCTGGCTCGGCGGCGGCTGGAAATGGGGTCCAGTTCATCCCCTCAAATTCAACCAAAAGCCCCACTGGAACTGGACCGGGCTCGCCGGCAGGAAACTCAGGGAATTTGGGTTGTACGGAGGCAGAAAACTCAGGAAACTTGGACTGCACAGGGGCAGAAAACTCAGGGAACTTGGGCTGCTCAGAGGCAGAAAACTCAGGGAACTTGGGCTGTTTGGTGGCCCTTTTCTTCTTCCTCTTGGGCCGTCTGGGCCCAGCGGAGGATTTTTCATTGGCCATACAGGGGTTTGGGTCCGGCAGGACACTGGGGAAAAGCTCACTGGAGGGGCATGCGGAGGAAGATGGAGATAGACGAACTGGCCAGGCCACCCGTGTTTCTGGGGGAACTGGATGAGATATGCACGTATCATCCAGAACCTCTTCGACAACAAACTCGGAACCGTTTAAATACAAAATCAGATTAATAGTATCGTTTAAGGAAACAGAATTGTCAGGTTCATCAAACCGGATTGTGCTCTCGTCCAGCCCCTCCAGAAAAAGGGCGTTTAAACAAGCGTCTGGCCAATTCGTCAGAAAAGCCAACTCAACAAACTCCTCCACATACCTCTCCAGTGAACGTCCGTCCTGCAGGAGCCCAATGAGACGATCCCCCGCTGTAGCTGGTTTGGGAGGCATGGGAGGCACGGGAACCAGGAACAATCCCATACTTTTACTTGTGGATCTCCTGCGGTTTTGGTCCGTTCTTCTGTTAGCGTGTGGTGCTGCAGGGAATACAGAAATCCACAATTGTATGGGCTTTATTGAGCAATCCAGGCACAGAGAGACAGCAAACACACATGTATCAAACAATAGAACGGACAAGGAGTGCAAGGAGTGAGTCCAACTTAAAGGGAGTGCTGACGAGGAACAACAGGTGCTGGGAATCCGGGGAACATGGCGGGAAGACTGATGAGGGAAGTGCAGACAGGTGTGGAGAACAGGAGGATGCTGGGAAACGGAGTCCGGGAAGGCGTGGATGTAACAGTCTGGCTGTTACCTAATAAATATATTATTACAAATAAGGTCAAGGAAATTTCATTTAAGATATTGCATAAATTTTACCCTGCTAAACATTTTCTATCTAAGTTTAACAAAGACATAGATGTGAATTGCTCATTTTGTTTAATGCAGCCAGAAACTGTACCTCATATCTTTTGGCACTGTCAATATACAAAGAGGTTATGGCGGGAGGTTTCTAAATTTATTAATGACAAATTGATGTGCAATTTTCATTTGTTATATGAACATGTAATATTTGTTTTTTTCAATTATGAAAAGAGTCTGGAAAATGAGGCATATATTATTAATTTGGTGATTATATTTGTTAAGTTTCATATTCATCGGTGTGAATTTAGTAATCAGAAGCCTCTTTTTTTTGTGGTATTGAAAGAATTAGAAAATTATATGGTTTCTATTAAGGACAGTACAAACAAAAAAGCTGTTAAAACCGTTAATTTATTTAATACATTTAAGATTTTGTGAAATATCAAAGCCTTTTATTGTTTATTTATTTATTTATGTATTGTTTTAATTTACTTTCTCGTTTGGTTGATATTGTGTTTTATATTTTTGTATCTTTAACCCTGGCATTTTTGTTTTCTGTTTTGTAATTGCTGTTCAAGTAATAAAAAAAAAAAAAAAAAAAAATTAAACAGGTAAATTATCAAAGAATCATCAGTTTCACAAATTTACCCAAATTAGTAGCATGCAATACTTCATTTATACTGATTAAAACAAGCTGTTGGTTGATATTCGCCTCTTTATGTTAGCATTCTCTAACATTGCCTGTACTGTTGAGGACCATAATCATCAGGAACTTCCTAGAAGTAGCCCTGTAAAATAGTACCACATTTTCTGGACTTTTTCCTCATCTTCCCTGTCAGACATGAGTTAATTTATTTTTTTTGCAGTTCAAGTAGTCCAGCAGTTTTATAAATGATTTTCTTAGATTGTCAGTGTGAAATAAAGTCTGAAGGTGCTACACACAATGACTTAGAGCAGTATGCATGTCAGGCTTTTATATCCTTAACATCCCACAGACTTAATCAAACACAGACCATCTCAAAGTCCTGCTTCCACCCCCTCTTCTGATTGGCTAGTGTGGAGTGCTGGAGAATGTATTGCAGGGAACTCCTCTTTTCCTATAAAAATGCAATCCATTTAAAAATCCTCATTTTGGATTTTAGTCCACTCTCCGAGAGGAAATGGCATCAGCTCATGACAAAGCAGTTTTACAGGCCATCTTCAACCCTACCAGCCCTTTTGGAGATATTCCTGGATTAAATCAAGAAGATGATCTTACAGATGATGGTAAAATGAAGATCCATAATCAGATTACAGTTTGTGTAACTAATGATGATGAACAACAGTCTCTCACTTAATCACTTAATGTTACATTACTAAAGATAGATAGATAGATATATAGATAGATAGATAGATTGATTTACTTTTGGACTTAAATCACTTCTTTCATACTTGAAAGTTTCAAATGCTGTAAAGATGTGTTCTCAGTGTGAACACTTCTATGTATTTCTTTCATTTCTGTCTGTCTAGACAGTGCTTTTGACCCAGAGCTAGTGAAACAGGTGAAAGATCTGGAACTGCAGGGAGTTTCAGCTGCTGAGTCTGGAGACCTGCCCGCTGCTCTTCAGCATTTTAACCAGGCCATCAGGATCCTGCCTCAAAGGGCTTCTGCCTACAACAACCGAGCCCAGACCAAACGCCTGCAGGGAGACACTAAGGGTGATATGTCTCTTCTTCTCTCACCTAGAATCGGCTGGAAACTTTAATTTCTGCATTTTTTTTTTTCTTTTTAATTCAGCATCATGGAAGTACATTCTAAGTACATTAGTGGCAGTAAAACAACAACAACTTTTATTCCTGTTCACACAAATCATGATTAGCCTACAGAGTCAGATTATCGATTAATTAAGACTTATTTTCATGCAGTTCCATGCACAATATGTTATGACCTCAAAACACTTTTCATGGTGCATGATTTGTAATCTAATACATTATGACATTCGCAAGACATAACTAACTCCATATGGACACCTTTTCTGACATAGTAAACTTGCTTGAGTCTTGTGACAAGCTAATCATGATAAAAGAGTTCAAAGACTTGTATAAACCAGCTAAAATGGCATGGCTGCTTCAACAAATGTCTGTTTATCTCACATTTTACCGCTATCGCTTAGGTTTAGAGTGGGGTTTAGTGCACTCTTAAAAATAAAGGTTCTTTATTGGCATTGATGGATCCATAAAGAACCTTTAACATCCATGGAAACTTCCCATTCCACAAAAGGTTCCTTAGATTTTTTTAAATGTTCTTAACACTAAGAAGAAGAAGAAGAAAAATGGTTCTTTTAAGAACTGTTCACTAAAAGGTTCTTTGGAGAACCAAAAATGGTTCTTCTATGGCATTGCTGTGAAACCCTCCTTTAGGAACATTTATTTTTAACCTTTTAGTGCCATTTACCAAACAGTTTATTTCAGAACTGTGGTCATACATACCGTGCAACTTCCAACCTAACAAAACATTGCCAGATTCACATTGTTTCACATTTTAGTGCTACTCACTGGACATGTCACTTTGAAAGTGTCACGAAACTACTTATTACCATTTTACCTAATATCATTTTGCAGAAAAATCGTCACAGATAAGTCCATAATGAGCTTGGGTTGTTAAATGTATAAGCTTTTTTCCCCACCATGTAATGAAAAAAGGTAATTTTATCTCACGATTTTGACTTTTATATTTAAAATTGTGAGTTTATATCTCACAATTGAGGATTAACATTTTGCAATTCTGTTTTTATCTCACAGTTTGGAGGGAAAAAAGTCAGATTTGCGCAATATAAATTCAGAATTGTGAGGGAAAAAAGTCAGAATTGTGAGATAAAAAGTCACAATAATATTTTTTATTTAAAGGATTAGGTCACTTTCAATTGAAAATTGGCCCAAGCTTTACTCACCCTCAAGCCATCCTAGGTGTATATGACTTTCCTCTTTCTGATGAACTCAATCAGAGATATATTAATAAATATCCTGACGCATCCGAGCTTTATAATGGCAGTGAGTGATACCAACGAGTATGAGCTGAAGAAAGTGCCTCCATCCACATCCATCCATCATAAATGTACTCCACACGGGAGTAAGTTATGAAGTAAAATATCTAGCTTCCAGACCGCCTTCCGTATTCAACTTACGAAGAAAGTGTAAACTGGCGTCGCGTCAGTTAAGCTTTTTCCGTAAGTTGAATAGGGAAGGCGTAGGACGTAGCATAAGCTTTTTGACCTGCGAAAGTTTTACACTTTATTCGTAAGTTCATCAGAAAGAAGAAAGTCATATACACCTAGGATGGCTTGAGGTTGAGTAAATCTTGGGGCAATTTTCATTTGAAAGTAAACTAATCCTTTAACTTCCATGTATCTTTCATATATATGTGGAAGCTTGTTTCCGCCAAGCTTCCATATATGAAATACAAATAAAAAAAGGTAGCCTAATTGCGACTTTTTATCTCACAATTCTGACTGTTTTTCTTGCAATTGCGAGTAATAAAGTCAGAATTGTGTGATATAAAGTCAGAATTTCGAGTTATACAGTCAGAATTTCATGATATAAACTCGCAATTGAATCATATAAAGTCAGAATTGCAAGATATAAACTCGCAATTCTGACTTTTTTTTCTCAGAATTGCGAGTTTATATCTGACAATTCTGACTTTATCTCACAATTGCATGTTATAAAGTCAGAATTGTGAGATATAAACAATTCTGAGAAAAAAAAGTAAGAATTGCGAGTTTATATCTTGCAATTCTGACTTTATATGATTCAATTGCGAGTTTATATCATGCAATTCTGAGAAAAAAAAGTCAGAATTGTGAGTTAAAAAGTCGCAATTACCTTTTTATTTTTTATTTTTTTATTTTTTTATTTAGTGGCGGAAACAAGCTTCCTTATATATTTTTTGTAAACTTCAATATAAAAGATCTAGGCCTGGTTTCACAGACAGGGCTTAATCTATATTAGGCCTTAGTTCAATTAGGACATTTAAGTAGCTTTTATAAACATGGCCTAGAAAAAAAATAAATTACTGGTGTCCATCTTGAGACAAAACATTTTTTATAGTATTTTAAGACAGCTCAAACATGCATTTTAACAGGGTTAAGCATTGTCTGTGAAACCAGGGGGTTATTCTGGGTTTCATGGAAGAAGGGAAATTATACAGTTCCAAGGTAGATGTGGAGCTCATTTTGGATTATCTCACTTAACTGATCTATAATATATCTCAGGTGCCATTGAAGATCTGGAGTGTGCCATCTCTCTCAGCAGTGGCGTTGGGCGATCGGCCTGCCAGGCTCTGGTCCAGCGTGGGCTCCTTCTCAGGTTGTCGGGTCGCGATGAGGAGGCTCGGGTGGACTTTGAGAGAGCAGCAGCCCTAGGCAGTGAGTTTGCCAGGCAGCAGGCTGTGATCTTGAACCCCTACGCTGCCCTATGTAACCGCATGCTATCAGAGGTCATCAATAAACTACGCAACCCAGACGTGTCAGAGATGCAATAGAGATTGAGTTATGTACTTCTAAATATATTCATCGTATTAAAACAAAGGCATTCATGTATTAACTTTGTATTTTAACTGGTTTTCATAAGTGAATAAAGTCAAAGCTTTTTCAAGTGACTGTCACTTTGGGGGATGTGGGGAATGCAAAAAATAAAAATATATTTGTGTGTATATATATATATATACTATCAAACCAAAATTTATTCAGACACTTTGAACATTTCATTCATTAATACAGTTTATTCACTATAGTTTAAAAATAATGGTAATAAAATATGACAAGATCTCTAAACTGTGTCAGAATAAAAATAATCTTAATTATGTCTTAAGCAAAACATGGTCGGGTCAAAGTGTCTGAATAATTTTTGGTTCCAAATTTTTATCAGTTTTACTGGTAGTTCACTGTATGAAGAATTTTTGCATATAATATGTCACAGTTTACTTTGCTATCCTCACTTACATAAATGAACTATAGTGTCCTGCACCCACTAGTAAAAATATATCAAAAATGTCTGAATAATTTTTGGTTTGACTGTATATAATAAGAAATAATAAGAAAAATCTTTCTGGACTTTGGAATACCTAAAATTATGACAGCACTGGAAGAAGGGATGAATAAGTGTTATGATGGGAATTTATAACTTTATAATGAATATAAACTTATTATCTAAAAAAATAAAAACCAGTTATAACAAAGTGAAGAAATATTTAAGAAATTCAAGTAAATGTGTGAGATTGATCATGTGATTCTTCTCAAATCATGCTGAAGAAGATGATCAGATTGGTAACATTTTACAATAAGGTTTCATTTGTTAACCTTAGTCAACAAAACTGTACTTGTCATATGATAATAAGTATTATTTGTAACAAAACAAAGGTATTAAATTCAAAATAAAATAATTTTCACTATTCCACTGCAAATGCATTTATAGTATTATAGCTATTTTGAAGCCTTTATGACGGTGTATTTTTTCAGCCAGTAGAGGTCAGCAAAGATCTGTCAAAATAGTCCACCGAAAAAGAAAAAAAAAAAAGAAGAAGAAGAAGAAGAAAAAAAAAAAGGAAATCCTGCTTAATTTACTCACCCTCATGTTGTTCCAGACTTGTATGGCTTTGTTTGTTCTGTGGAACACAAAAGAAGATATTTTGAAGAATGTTGGTAACCAAACAGTGCTGTTACCATTGACTTCCATTTTATAGACAAAATAATAATAATAATAATAATTTCCCAAATTATCTTCTTCGACATGAGTGTGAAAGTAAATGATGACACAACTTTCCTCTCTTTTTTTTTTTTTTTTTTTTTTTTTTTTGAATGAACTATCCCTTTAAAATGTAACATTGACTATAGCAATTTTATCTAGAAGATATCTGATGAGGACAGTGCTTGCAGCATGCTTTTATTTTATATGTCCACAGCTTTTGCCACACAGCAGTCTGTTATTCTCTGTGTGCCTTGACAGTGAGGACACTATTGACTAGAGTCTGGAACTCTCCTCTTCTCTCCTGGAGATCTGTTACGCTGGGTAACGCCACAGGTTCACTTCGGATCTCCTTCTGGTAGAAAGGACAGACCTTCAGGTGCTCTGCCATAGGGGGCATGTCATCAAAGACCCATTTATCCACTGGAGAGAACAGACTGCTAAACTCCCATGCCTACATGGAGATGAGAATGATCCAATATAAATCAGTGCAATTTCAGTTAGGCTTTGTAATGACTGAAAACTATGGCTCTAAAAAATATTTGCTCACATAAGCATCACTTATGTCATTACATTAAAAATAAAAATCAAACCAAATGACATTCATTTCAAATAAATTTCAAGAAAAACATTCCACTTTTGTAAAATGATAAAACTATGGTACTGTACAAAATTAAGTGGACGTCATTTTAGGTAATGTTGTTTTCTTATTGAAATTACAAGGGCTATAAATATATCTGTCCAGTGCATTTCATGAATTTATCACTATGGTGATCGGTATTTCAGAGTGCTATTCTCATTTGCTTTCCTCAGTGCAGGTTACACCCTTACTGGTTAAAGGCTAAGATCAATTACTTCCCAAACAATGAGCTACAAGAGAGACTGACCACCTGTCATCTAAAAGCAAACTTTTAACAGTGTATAGCTGACTGACATGCAGTCAGAGAGGGTAAAATGACCCATGTACGCTCTCTCTGCTGCTCTCTGACCCACATACCTCAGAGAACAGATAACAGAGCACCAACGTACTTAGAATGTTTATCATGCCCTGCAACACCGCTAATGTTCCTGAAATAAAATTAGACAGGGATGGAAAAATTTTGATTGTGACTATGCACATGATATTGAGGCTTATGGGAATCTTGTTTTATGAATAATTAAATGAATAATACAATATTAAACAATACTGATAATAATATGATTTCCTCCCATTAGCTATAATATAGCATTCACCCGGCAATGCTTTAATTTCTATCTATCTATCTATCTATCTATTACTTATATGACCTTCAGGGTCATAGGGCTGGAGCCTATCCCAGTTTCTTTAGGCCAGAGGCAGGGGAATGCACCCTGGACAGATGGCCAGCCCATCACAGGGCTCTCACACACAATTTTTGACTCTCCAATTCACCTAACCTGCATGTCTTTGGACTGTAGGGGAAACCGGCTAACATGGGGAGAACATGCAAACTCCACACAGAAAGGACTGAAGGACTCGCTCAGCCGGGGCTCGAACCGGGGACCTTCTTGATGTGAGGCAACTTTAGTTTAAGGTTATAAAATAAAATCTAAAATGAACGGAAATGAACTAAATGGAACTGGTTCCCAAAGAAATAACCAAAGCGGAACCATGCACTAAGGTTTGGGGAATGTTCTGTGTTTGTTGGGATTATGGTGTTTGTAGTAACATTTACAGTTGTGCTTAAAAATGAAAATTATCCCATGATTTACTCACCCTCAAGCCATCGTATGTTTATATGACTGTTTTCTTTCAGACGAACACAATTGGAGATATATTTAAAAATATTCTGGCTCTTCCAAGCTTTATAATGGTAGTGAATGGGGGGTGCGATTTTGAAGCCCAAAATAATGCATCCATCTATCATAAAAATAATCCATACAGCTCCAGGGGGTTAATAAAGGCCTTCTGAAGCGAAGCAATGGGTTTTTGTAAGAAAAATATCCATATTTATAAACTAAAATAACTAGCTTCCAGCAGACGACCGTACGCATACAACGCAAGTCTACTATTCCCACAAGAGCAACCCCTGACGAGTTGTATGACGCAGGATGTAGCTTAGATGCCTCTCGTGGTTTAAATGAATAGGGCTGTGCAACAAACTCAAGCTCCTCTTCTCTCCTCTCTCGAAATCCTCCGTCATTTCTCTTTAAAATTTCTCGGTTTAGACTTCTAATTTATGACCGGTGTTTTGTTTTGCTTAACCCTCTGCACTTCCTCGTTCGTCATTGTGTCATGCGTCGGGTCAGGGGTTACTCTTTCACCACAAATCGATGTGTACGGCCGTCTGCCAGAAACTAGTTATTATAGTTAATAAAGTTTTAAATATGGATATTTTTCTTACAAAATCCCATTGCTTTGCTTCAGAAGTCCTTTATTAACCCCCTGGAGCCATATGGATTATTTTTATAATGGATGGATGCATTTTTCTGGGCTTTAAAATTGCACCCCCCTTCACTACCATTATAAAGCTTGGAAGAGCCAGGATATTTTAAATATCTCTGATTGTGTTTGTCTGAAAGAAGATAGTCATATACACCTAGGATGGCTTGAGGGTGAGTAAATCATGGGATAATTTTCATTTTTGGGTGAACTATCTCTTTAAATTGGCATTGAATGGGGCAAAAAAAAAACAGCTTAAAGATTATTTTGTGTTCCACACGAAAAATATCAGCATGCAGGTTTGGAAAATAATTCAGAGAATAATTACAGTTTTTAATTTTTTTTTTTAAATGCCTTTGATCTCTTCTTAGCATTAGTTGAAGAGTATTGACTGATGATATGAACAAGGCATTTACCTTTTTTCGGGCCCTCCAGGTGAATCCACCATGGGAATATGTCTTTTTCTCCCATTTGAGGTACACCATACCCTTTTGCTGAAGAACAGTGCTGCACACCTCCCTCATTAACTGGGAAACTTGAGATAGACGACCCAAAGACACACTATCCAGAAAACTCACTATATGTCGTAAGATCTCAAAGGGAAGTCTGCTCAGAGAATCCAAATTCCTTGCTCGTTTGCGATCACTGTTAGCGATTCTTACTCCTTTGTAAAGTGACGCTGTCACCTCTGGTTGTAAGATGAAAGTGCTAAGATCTGTATCATAGCTCACGGTAGCCTGATATTTAGATGGTCGAAATTGCTTCTGGCTGAAGGTACAACCAAGGTAAGCCAGTGGGCACCGCTGTAAAAACCAGCCAGTAAGACATGACTGAATGTCTCCATGCACGTTCTTAAAGTGCCAGGGGTATTCATCACGCCTGAAGGCATGACAGCACAGGTAAGTAAAGGCTGAGCACGATTTGTTGTGTCTCCTAGTCACACATTCGGTCTGAATCTGCACATGCAGGTTTTGCGGCTGGTTCTCAACAACATCGGCCAAAGATGCATCACTTTTGAATGGAGCAGAATGAAAGTCATAGGTCTGGGTGCCAATGTCAACATATAGCCCGTCGGTTCCAACAGTCTCACATATCTGATGACCTTTCAGTTCTCTTTCTAGTGCACACAGCAGTGTGGCTTCTACCTCATTCACCTTTGGGAGCTCCTCAATAGCAGTGCCTAAATCAGATGTGTCCACATTCTGGTGTGTCTTCTTAACCATTTGTGATGGATCCTTGAGGTGGCTACGCTTGGCTCTGTAGCTTTTTGGAATGTTGAAAGAGCGTACGGTTTGAACTTCAATGGGCTCTAAATTACCATAAACAAAATCTTTCTCTTTAGGTGTGCAAGCAGCCAGCTGACCAAAGTTGATAAGCATGCATCCGTTGTGCACCAGATACATATTGTACTCAGCCACGTTGACTTCTTTACCGAGTCTATCAAGAACGCCATCTTGCCAAGGGGCTAAACCTGTTCTGGCAATGTCATCGTGGGAATTCTGAGGGGTCACTCTTGGGTCGTCCTTGTCCTTACTTTGACAACTTTTATCCTCTAAATTCTTCACAGTTTGCTTGCATCCTTCCTTCTCCTTCGCAAACATTCTCTCCCACATCCCGTAGTTCTCCAAGCAGGTCACATCTTTACTCTTAGCAAGAGCCAGCCTCTCCTCTTGGGTTAGTTCTTGTACTTCTTCCCCATTAAGACTATTCTCCGACATCTCTTCCGGGTTTAAGTTCAGAGACTCCCAGCGCTCTGGATCAACACCTCCTACAGCACCATCCAGTAGAACTTCAGGCTCCTCCGTCTTCTCTATCAACTCTGGGAAGAGTGTCTTCATCTGAATTGAGCTAAACAGAAGCTTCTGATCTCTAAGGGCCATAGCAAGGTCCATCTGACTCATGCAGTTTGGATCCTGGAGGGCATTTCTGTAGAAGGCGGTATCGGCCTCGTTCACAGGCCATCGGTTCCATTCCAGGGTACAAGTGATCACGCTGGCAGGACACACTTCTAGGTGCTGGGCAAGTCTTTGACGGGTCATGGTCATGGGACAGCCATAGCCAGAGTTGAGGCAGGGTACGGTTTCCTTAGGGCAGAGAAGACGATGCTCATCCTCTTTACAAAGATGGAATGCTGCACCGCAGTTCAGCCGGCAGGAAATGAAGGCACAGGACTTTGAGATGTCTATGGGAATCTTGCAGTGCTGGTTATAACATTTTTCACAGTGTGGATGAAGACCAGAGCTGGTGGTCCTATTCTTGCCCTAAAGGTGACAATCCAAAACATGTATTTGTGGCCAACAAGATAACCACAATATTGTACTTACATTGTTGAATACATAACATTTGCTTGCAGAAGCAGAAAGTGCATGACAACTTTGAAACTCGAAGCTTACCATCACTGTTGATATTTCTTGTGTTTGAAAATAGACTCTGAAATGAGACAAGGGAATAGACGCTGAAAGGAAGTCTTTGAAATGTTTTCCAGTGTTGCTATTGTCTCGACGATTATTGACTTGTCTTTTGAGACTAGACACAACATAAGACCTCATAAAAAGACAATTCTCAGAATACGCCGAATAAATGTTTAGATATCAGACAATGCTTTCCAGGAGAGTGAGCAAAACCTAAACATTTGTTTTACTTAGATGAGCTATTTGACCATAAAAATAGCAGAACTCCTAAAAAAAAAACATGCACCTTCAAACACTGCATTAGACAACCTTTGAATTTAAAACAGTAAACAGGTTTACCCATTGTTATAACAATACACGTGCACAAATAAAGTATTCTTCACTGAGAGAGACCAGTAAAACACTCCTAGACGTATTTGTCATGGTTAAGGGTCTCAAGCATAAATACAGGTCAGTCTCACTTACCCCTGGCTCCCCTGACGATGCTAGCACAACTTGTGTTTGTTTAAATGGGTCTGTGTGGAAATAAATACCTCTGCTCTGTTCAGCTGTTATAAATAGACAAACAGGCAAGTCAGACTAAGCATTTGAGAAACAAGGTTGCATTACATCACACACAATCACTGTCATTTGTATACTGTGCTAACTGATTGTCAAGAATGATCAATAGCTCTGAATTACCACTTAAAAATGAGGAAATAGCTGTTTATTTAACAATTGAGTTTTGAATTGGTGAGTAAATGTGGCTGGATTGATAACAGGAGGCTAATATGTTGTTCTATAAATAGCTAATCTATTCAAAGAAAAATAAATCAATGCCTTTGAAATTATTTTATGCATTCTTCTGAGCAATATGTTGCTGAATTATAAAACAAAACAATGAGCTTAATAAACATACTGTCCACTAGATGTCAGTACAGCCCTTTGATTTAGATTGTGGAACATTACAGGTTACATTTGTGTTAATGCTTATGAACTGATATAGAAATTAACAGCAAGCATTAGAATGTAAGGAACCATTTTTCTGGCCATTTTTAAGCACAGTTAAATACATTTTTTTTATTTAACTCACATTAGTTTATGCTAATTTGTCCAGTTTCCTTTTTTACCTCAAAAATTAGCTTTATTTGATTTGTTTTTATAATTTCAATGCTTTTAAAAATTATGTCCAAAAACTAGCTGTGTCCAAACAACAATGACCTTATTAGCATCCTTGGAGTATAAAACCAAATTAATCAGATGTCGGCTCTGAAGTGAAGTCAGTCAATAAAATGAAAACTGCTGATGCCTCAGTGAAATTTTTGGTCGATGAGTTTCTCACTTTCATTCAACGTGAAGAAGAAAAAAAGTCCCATGAACGCAGGTGTTTATGATCATATAAATTTAGCCCATCAACAACAAATCTGTATCCAGTCTCACGCTATTAATGTCAAAAAGTAATTAAAGCCACCTTGCAATAATGTCTTAACTGCTAATACTACTTAATTAGGAAAGGGATTTTATAGGTTCCCCCGGGACATGAAACTTTGTCTAATTTTGCTACATTAATGAAGAAAGTTTTAATCAGGACAAAACGAGTGAAATTGAAAATGAGGCATTATAGTAAAGCTGTTTTTACAACCAGACAGACTAATAACAGATTAGAGCACCAGCTACAGCCGCAAAAGGAAGACGTGACCGCAGGTCAGCGCATCAAATGGAAAAACATCAACTCATTAAGGTCGGGATGCGCTGAATGTCAAATGCAGCTCAATGAAAGATGAGTTTAAGATTTGAAATACCTCTTCTTGCAAGTAATATTATGACAATGATGCACTCAGGGGGTCAGTGTTTGACTGGTTTGTTTTGTCAGATAGACCCTGCTAGTAAATGTCATATTATATGGGCAAAACATATCTTTCTACTTTGATGGTCACTGATAGCTTTGTAGGCTACTGGAAACAAAAATTAATGGATACAACATATATGTATACCAATAATTCCATTATATTACAGTAATTGCTTCAAAGCATTCAGGGAACATCCAGCTCTCGTGTTTTCAGGACTGATAGCCTTTTGACTGCCATTTGAGATTAATGGAAATGCTACCTCTATGGTATCCTTTCTGACCTTTACAAATCATAATTTTGGAGGTGGATAATCAGGCTTGTGTGGAAAAGTAAAATTTAAATGTTGGAACTTTTCAACTTAACACTTTTACTAATAAAATCTGACACTTTTTTGCACTGTCTTTGCTTTCAGGCTGCCAATGAGATGAACTTTTCTATCACAGATTGACAAAAAGGCAACCAAATGTCACCTAGCTACAAACTGATGAAGATAATTCAGCATCGGCATTGGTGTTAGAACAGTGTGTGTGTGTTTTGGAGTGTGTGTACACTTGTTCTTGTGTGAGTGTGTTTGCTGTTATGGAGCTAAGAGATAAGAGGCCTGTTCCTGATAAGAGAACTGAACAGACTTCTGGGAGATGGCACATGTGGTTCACTTTGGCCGACTGATGGAAACATGGTCTATTTAACACACCCCATTTATCCTTGCTCCATATTTCACCTTCGGCTTTATGCCAGTCGCAGCAGTGCACCTTGGTAATCTTTTCTTGTTTGGAATGAATTATAGTGTTTGTATGTTTTGAAAGGTGTGGAAGGAAGGCTTCATCTGTTTACTCTCTTTGCATCCCACCTTGGTTTGTGGACCCGAATGCACTGAATTTGAAAAGTTTGAAGACACTTCACGAGGACGCGCAACATTGCAAGGAACCCTGAGCCAAATTCACCTTTGTATCCATAGTCAGCTATTTATATGCCAGCCTTTTATAGCAGACATATGGATGCCTCAAACTAATTTCAAATGGATTTTCTTTCGTCTGTGAAACAAGTAAATGTGCGTCCTTTTGCAGTGAGTGAATGACTGTATTGCTTCTGATGACAAACTGTGAGCACCAACCATGTCCCTTATTAAAGCATTTTCTATACTCACGATTCAAAAAGAGCCCTGACATTTCTTGCATTAGATGTCAAAGCCTGAATAACTAATATTAGCCTGAAATTCTCTCCCCAGTTCGACTAACGTTCTTAGAGGAATGGCCCTGTGTACCACACAGCAAGAATGCAGCCCACAGCCCACTAAGATTCATATTATTTCAGCAAAATGCTCTGTTTCTTTTGAAAATAACCAGTGTTGAGGGGTAACTAGTTAGATGTAACGGCATTACGTAATTTAATTACAAAATACATTTACAGTTACTGAGAAAAATGGGCAATTAAATTACAGTTACTTGAAAATGAAAATGTTAACGATTACAAAGGGGGTTACATCTGAATACTCTCTGTGAAAAAAATGTTTAAAGTATATGATCACGCTATCATTTATTCATGGCTATTAAACCATTCAAGTACCATAAGATGTAAAAATAAGAACTTAAAATCTGTATCTGTCAATCTCCTCTCGTGCACATACAGCGGTCAGCCACATTGAGTTCTCTTTCGCACTTGAACAGACAAAACACACAAAAGTATATGGCATATATGCCAAAATGTCCGCTTTGTCAAGTATGCTCATAAACATAATCTTAAATGAGTCAAATAAAGTCTTAAATTACCATGAAGAGTTGTGAGGACATCGGTGGTGTGTCAGATCCACGTAATGTGTGGCTGGTCTTAAAGTGACAGCAGCCTAATAAACCCGCTGCTATGATGTCTGTCATTAATGTTAATCAAAGAGCAAAAGACAAAGAGAAAATCACTCACTGCTCTATACTGAACTTTTGTAGCTTTAATAAGGATTAATCTATATTTAATTTATAATTTATGCAGTGAAGACTGTGAAGTGTTTGATAAATGTATTCAATTTCCTTAAAATATACAAGACGAGCATTTGTGGTTAAAAAGTATATACATTTTTATTTTTTAAAAAAGATGATCGATCATTTCGCTAGACAAGACCCTTATTCCTCGACTCGGATCGTGTAGAGCCCTTTAAAGCTGCATTGAAACTGCAATTTGGACCTTCAACCTGTTGAACCCCAGTGAAGTCCACTATATGGAGAAGAATCCTGGAATGTTTTCCTCAAAAACCTTAATTTCTTTTCGACTGAAGACAGAAAGACATAAACATTTTGGATAACATGGGGGTGAGTAAATTATCAGGAAATTTTCATTCAGAAGTGAACTTATCCTTTAATTCTGTCAAAATAAATTAAAAAAAATAAAAATCACTTTAAAATATATATTCAAATAGTAACACTTTTATCAAAAGCAATTGTAACCATGCTAAATTATGTTCTCACTTTCTGTGGAAATGTATGCTCATATACCCTTAACATCACATATAACAGTGTAGATCTTGCTTTGATACCAAAACTAATTATGTTGGGAAAAAAGCAAATATGTGGGCGACTGTATCTTTATATTATGTCTCCAGTGAAAGACAGCAACACCTACAGACTCTACTTTGCTTCATCTGCTTTTTGATCTCTTAGTAACAAAACTTATTTAACTGGAAATACAGTATGTGTACAGTCTTTTGCTGTGCAGTCAACTCTTTTTATTTTAGAGATACGAGTATATTTCAAGTATGTGTGTTGGCAGTGCACTATATAAACTTAATCCTAAATTAAATGTTAAGCATTTTAGAACAAATATTTTTGAGAGTTTCTAAATTATTTTAAGTCATAAACTGAGTTGGACAGATTAAAAATGAGTTGTATGCCTTCGACAGGCATAGGCTTGGCAGTATTTTTATGTTTGTTCTGAGAATCGAAATCTTTTGCTTTTCCTTGCCTGAATTCTGACTGTAATACAATAACCTCACAAATATTTTACCACAATAACTGTAGTTAATGTCCACACTATTATTGTCATTATACCAAAATGACAGTATTCGATACCACAGCAAACAATGAATATGCTATTAAACACACTCCTTTAGTTAAAAAAAGTTAAATATTAATAAAAATAAATATGTAATTAACGAATTTAAGTAAGACAATATATGGTCATTCCGTGTCAACTCAACCAGAGATCCCCGACTAAAAAAATTCATTTTGATCCTTTTTTTTTTTTTTTTCTGGTGAAAGAAATACTTTTTTTTTTTTTTTTTTTTTAATTCTTTATTTGACAGGGACAATGGACAGTAAACAAAAACTGCCCCAGAATTAGCTACAGAGATAAATTTCATCTGCATGAAGAAGAAAGACAGATTATTAAATGTCATGAATGCATGTTTATTGAGTAATCCACTGTTTTGTAGAGGGGGGTCAAAATTACAATTTTTACCTGAGATTTGGAGCCAATTAGAGGGGTGTAAAAATGCCTTTCGGAAGATGGCAGCATCATTATTTATTTATTTATTTTTTTACACAGAGATTGGTAGGTCTATTATTTAAATCTGTTTACTCTAGCAGTCTTTGTTGCATTGTATGCCAATGGTGACAGTTCAAAAACGGGAAAAAGCACTTCTTGTGTTTTTTTGCCCCAAGTTAAGTCTTAATATAATTTTAGATTCTTGTTCCTATGAAACTTTTCTTTTTGAATCTTAATTATTAAGGCCCTATATAGATATTGGGATGTCAATGTGGTACGTTAATGTGCCTCAACTTGACCATTTCAGTGGTTTTTTGGTACTCAGAGAAGTATGTTGTATGCAATTGTTTTAATAGAGGGAAACAAGATACATTTCTAGTTTCAACATTATTTATTCTTCAGACATTGCCCTTTAAATGCAATAAGTATCAACTGTGTGCAAAGTGAACCACATTTGGTTTTTGACAATTTAAAATGGGTAAAATTCAACAAATTGAACATGGGGTCGTATTGAGATCCTCATATCTATGGGACTGAACCATATAAGGCCTTGACACTTTTCAGTAGAAAAGTTTGTTAAGAACTAGAATCTAAAATCATATTAAGATATCTTTAATACCTTGTTAGTGACAGGCAAGCAAAATTTGGAAAAACAATATTTCTGGCACTCAGACAGGTATATTCTATGCAATTGTGTTGACAGAAAAAAAACAGATACATTTCTAGTTTCAACATTATTTGATCTTCAGATATTCCTCTTTAAAAGAAAAAAAGTATCAGCTGTATGCAAAGTGACCCACATTTGGTTTTTGGCCACTGGAAATGTGTACAATGGATCAATTTACTCATGGAACTGCATTGAGATCTCCACATCTCTGGTATTGTAACATATGGGGCCTTTAAAATGAAGTTACCAAAATAAATGTTTGTAAAAAACAAAATATAAAAGGATATTAAGATATCTTTAATACTTCTTGAGATACAGGCATGCAAACTTGAGGCAAAAAACACAAGAAGTGCTTTTTCCCATTTTTGAACTGTCACCGTTGGCATATAATGCAACAAAGATTGCTAAAAAAAAAACAAAAAACAAACAAAAACGATTTAACTAATAGACCTACCAATCTCTGTGTAAAAATAAAATAATAATTCTGTCATCTTTCTAAAGTCATTTTTACCCCCTGTAATTTGGCTCCAAATCTCAGGTGAAAATTGTCATTTTGATTCCAAATCACAGGTAAAAAAAAGTTTGACACAAATCAAATTAGAATTTTTTTGTACTGTCTGTTTACATTCACGTTTTTTACTGTAAAATTATAATACAATGATATAGGCTCTCCTTTAAACAGTTAATGAGGTCTTTCTATCATTTTAATACATACATCTTTTTTGAGTATGGTTTGATTTAAAGGTGCAATGTCTAAATTTTAGGAGGATCTATTGACAGAAATGCAATATAATATACATAACTATGTTTTCAGTGGTATATAAAGATGTTACATAATGAACCGTTATGTTTTTTATTGCCTTAGAATGAGCCATTTCTATTTACATACACCGCTGGTCCCCTTACATGTTAAGTCGCCATTTTGCGCCATTTCAAGCTTGGCTAACCCACTCACAATTGCCGTTTCTCTCTCTCTCTCTCTCTCTCTCTCTCTCTCTCTCTCTCTCTCTCTCTCTCTCTCTATATATATATATATATATACACACATACACACAACCCAATTTTTTTATGTTATCTATGTTCTATTGTGAATAAAATGTTGGCTCATGTGATTTGAAAGTCTTTTAGTTTTCATTTTCCAAACTTTTCCAGAATTCGGGTTGTATATATATATATATATATATATATATATATATATATATATATATATAATTAATCTTGACCAGAATTTTTTTTTTTTTTTTTTTTTACATAGAACCATCTCTTTACAAGCACAACACATGGGAGGCTTTTCAGGCATGCAAACTTTGCCTCAGTGCCAGGCACAAATCAAACGAGCGTGAAAAAGAAAGAAAAACAAAAAAAAAAAAAAAACAGCGTCCAGAACAAACAGTAGATATTCGAAATTGCTGAACAGTTGGGTAAATACAACATGATTAAATGTGGAGATAATTAAACCAGCGTCAAAACTTCAAAATAAATGCATGTGTTTGTTATATATGTGTCACATTTATGAACATCTCCCTACTACTATGTGAGCTCACAATATAAGGCACAAGTTAAATTATATTTTTATCTGTAATTTAATACACAAATAAATGTAAGTCCTGTTAAGTTGTACTCGAAAACAGGCGCCATTTTGCGTAAGTTGGCAGAGTACAAATGGAAATGGATTGCATTTAATTGTGTATAAAATTACACATTTTACATTCTGGCATTTGTTTTATGTGCTGCCACATATCATATCATATCATATCATATCATATCATATCATATCATATCATATCATATCATATCATATTCACATTGTTGCACATGGGGATTCAAAATATAACTTATTTTTTCCTTTGTAATGAGTTTAACTTTGATAGAATTGTTGCAATTCATTTATTTATATTTATTACAACTAATTGAATGTTAAACATTTAGTGTTTACTTTTTTAGTTTTTGGAACGGATCTACGCAGCATGACATACAGAAAAAAAAAAAAAAAAAAAAAAAATAGTAGGCTAAATTGTGTGCACGATTTACTATTTCATTAAACTATTCCACCACTTCCTCAATTACAATTAAGTACAAGTAATTGTATTCAGTTGAGTTGTAGGCACTAAAACAGTCCAGTACTTTAATAACTGAACTCATTTTTTATGTTTGAATAATGAAGATTTCTGTGCCACCCCAGACTGGTTGCTGGCCCTTTCCTGGCCACCCCTATGAAAATATCCTGGCTCTGCCACTCTCAAAATGCATCTCTCATTTTGAATTCAAGTAGTTCAGTAGAGTGTTAACCTTTATCTTTCTAAAGACTTTTCATGTGTCAAATACTTCTGACAAGAGCGAAGAACTGTCATTTTATGTATGCTGGGATTGTGTCTGGTCTTGAATCTGCAGGGTGTTTTGTGGGTGTATGGTGTCTGGTGTCTGCTCCAGGTTCTGGAGGGTAGTTTGTCAGCGGCTATAGCACAGAAGGGCACACCAGCATCCAGATGGCTACACTGAGTAAACTCTTCTGCTCTCACACTTAAACTAGATGAAAGTTGAATTTGACAGGATTCTTACTTTTTCTTCTTTCAAAAGCATGTTTGTTGAGAGCTCAGATTTACTTTAAACATGATGGTTTGATATAATTTTTGAAAAGAAAAAAAAAATCTAAATGATTTAATAACACACGTGTATATATAGTATAACTTCACTTTTTTTCATATTTTGTTATGTTGCTGCCTTATACAAATTACTTTTTATTCACATTGACCTACACTCCATACATCATAATGACAAAGCAAACAACAGATCTGTGACAACTTTGCAAATTTATTAAAAAGGAAAAACTGAAATAAGCGTAAGTACAAACCCTTATCTCAGTACTAAGTTAAAGCACCTCAAGTCTTTTTGGGTATGAGGTGACAAGCTTTGCACATCTGCATTTGGTGATTTTCTGCCATTCTTCTCCTCAGATCCTCTCAAGCTCTGACAGGTTGGATGGGGACCGTCGGTGGACAGACATTTTCAGGTTTCTCCAGAGATGATCGATTGGGTTCAAGCCCAGGCTCCGGCTGGGCCACTCGAGGACATTCACAGAGTTGTCCATAAGCCACTCTTGCATTGTCTTAGCTGTGTGCTCAGGGTCATTGTCCTTTTGGAAGGTGAACGTTCTTCCCAGTCTGAGGTTCTGAATGTTCTAGACTAGGTTTTCATTAAGGATATCTCTATATTTTGCTGCGTTGAGCTTTCCTATGATGAGTCCCCCAGTCCCTGCCGCTGAAAAAAAAAAAAAAAATTCCCACAGCATGATGCTGCTACCACCACACTTTACTGTTGGGATGGTATTGTTCAGGTGATGAGTAGTGCCTGGTTTCCTCCATACATGATGCTTGGTGTTGGAACTGAGGTTCATCAGACTGGCCACTCTGCCATAAACCCCAGATAAGTGCAGTGTTGCAGTGATGTTTGTCCTTCTGTAAGTTTCTCACAACTCCATATATGATCATGGAGCTCAGCCATAGTGACCATAAGCTTCTTGGTCATCACTCTAACCATCGATGGCTCAGTTTGGCCAGAAGGCCAGCTCTAGAAAGAGTCTTGGTTGTTCCAAACTTCTTCCATTAAGGATTATGGAGGCTACATGCTTCTGTGAACCTTCAACACAGCAGTTTTTTTGTTGTTGTTTTCTTTGTAGTCTTCACCCCATGTGATCTTGACACAATCCTCTGAGCTCTACAGGCAATTCCTTTGACCACATGGCTTGTTTTTTTTTTCTCTGATACATAGGCGTCGAGCACCCACAGAAAAATACAAGATATTCTCCATTCATTTTAACCAATAAAAAATCGATTGCGTCTTTCAGACACTACTTTCTTTTCATTTTTATAGTTCATTTGAGGCAGTTTCTATTGTGTATTTTAATAACAAATGTGCAGAGCGCATTATTGTAAAGTGAGAGCGCATCCATGTAGCTAATGTGCGAGCAATCTCCTTCACTCTCTCACAAAACTGGACGTATGCATTTTCAGCTGTTAGACCTTTTATTTACCTTTCTAAATCATATCCATTCAATTGAATTGGCACAGAGTAACTCCACTCAAAGTGTAGTAACATCTACAAGTGAAATTGGAATGCTGCTGAGCTAAATTTCAAATGTCCCAGAAAAGGGTTTGAATACTACTGTAATTATATATATATATATATATATATATATAAAAATTTGCAAAGTTGTCACAAATTTTTTTTTTTTTTTTTTTTTTTTTTTTGCTTTGTCATTATTGTGTATGGAATGTAGATTGATGTGGGGGAAAAAGGTGTAATTTAAAGTAGTTTTACATAAGGCAGCAACATAACAAAATGTGAAAAAAAATGAAGGGTCTTGAATACTTTCGCAAGCCACTGCGTAAATTTTTTTAATAAATTCATAACTCCAGAAAATAATGTGAATTCACACATAGGATCCAGTGCATACAAACATAAAAACGACTTCGTTTTAAGAGCCGACAGACACTCAAATGCTTTTCACACCAGCTATGAAGTGAACAGAGAGTAATTTTCTTTCCACATAAGAACCTCAAAGAGCCGAATATATACAGCATCCAGTCTTTTTTAGCCTCTGTGATATGAGATCATCAAAGGTGTTTGTTTCCCAGACGTGTTTTGATGAGTTCCATCGGTCTTGTGTGATGTTTTGTTTAAGCCAGAATAATGAAAACCTTTTGTATATTTGAAAGAAGCATTTCATTCTAGTACTTTTGTATTTTATTTGCAATGATAAAAATAATGCATGGACATATGTGCTGACATGTACACTATGTCTATATAGTCCATATGCAGTATTGTCTGCATTATTGTGAATTGAGGAAGCATCTGCATTTATTCTGCTGTTAAGCATCAGTACCGTGGCTTCATGACATACACTTTATTTTTTTTTTATACTGAACTGAAATGAACGACGATAAACTGAATTTGAGACATCTGTAATATTTTCTAAGAAACTGTAAAAAATGAAAATTCTGTCATCAGTTACTCACCCTCATGTCATTTCAAACCCCTTAGACTTCCAATCATTTTCGAAACACAAATGGAGATATGTTTAATGAAACCTGAGAGATTTCTGTTAATCCCTGAAAGTCCATTCCACTAAAATTTTAATGCTTCATAAAAAGTTAATTAAAAAAAAAAAAAAAAAATTGTAAAAGCATATTCATCAAGTGGTTTAATCCAACATAACTTCTGAAGAGACATGTTTTATTTGATGAAAATCAAGCGAGTATCGAGTATTCAAGTTACATCAGACATACGAGCATTTTGATTCATCATGTTGTAATATTAAAACATTCTAGAAACATGTTAGTAATTTCCAAAAAATGATGCTAGTAACAGATTGATCAATGTTTATATGCATAAAAGCCTAAATCTATAAAACGATCTAGTCTCTTTGGAAAACTTGGATTGAACTGCTCGATTTATATGGATTACATTTATGTCTTTATGAACTTCGAAGTGTCATAGTTGTGGTAGAATGGACTTTCAAAGGAGGGACAGGAATCTCTCAGGTTTCATTAAAAATGTCTTCATTTGTATTTTAGTCTTATGGGTTTGGAATGACATGAGAGTGAGTAATTTATGACAAAATTTCCATTTTTTGGGTGAACTATCAATTTAAGATGCAAAGCTTTAATGGTTAGCCAGCTTCACCAGAAAGACCATTCTGGTCAATAGACTATATCAACCAAAACCAGCATAAACCAGTCTGGGAATTCTAAGATGGATGTGTCAGCATTTAAATTAAGATGCTGCCTTAAAATGTAGCTGCTGATGAAGACACTAGCAAGGTAGCTTACTAGGTCATTCTTTTTCTTTAGTAACAGAAGACCCATGTTTCCTCTTCCAAGGTGATGACCCCCCTCCAGTGGGGCACCATGGGGCCATGACTCCACCATGCCCCATTACTCTCAGAGTCTCCCACAGTGAAGAGAAACGTATTCACTAAGCAGCCACAGCATGGATGCCGCTTCAATTGCCTGTTGCACCTTCAACCGTGTGGAGCAGGATCTACTGGTCGGGAGTCTGCAGGTTTGGGTTCACCTCAGATGGCACCAAAAAAACTGCAGAAGAGGTATGCAGGTCTCTGCAAGATAGATTTTTCCTGGGGTTCTATGGGATGCCATGCTTAATTTCAACAACCTGCGGTCCAAGGGCATCCGCCACGATAATGAGCGAGTACACAGCCTACATCAGCCACCCTCAGCATAAGTGCCTGTGACACTTTATCAGACCGACACAAATGGCTTCCTGGTTTGCTGATCTTTTCACAAACTACAGCTAAACCAGACCTGGAGAGGCATATTGAAAGTGACGCATCCACAATTCAAATGAGCTGTGTTTCACCTTGCATCGGTTTCCTTGAATTTAGATGTGTTTTAAAACAGGATCTATAGATAAAGGGGATTGCACTCTAGTGCTGTGAGGTATTGAGCCCTTCTGGGCTCAGCTGTAGGTTATTTTGTTCCAAAATCAACTTACTTCAAAGTCATCTCAAGTTAGAAACTAGCAAAAAGTGACTGTGCAGCCCAGAAAGACAGTTCCACAGCACACATTGAAACAGAAAAGAGGAAATAGTAAGCGCCACGGGCCAAAAGTGTTACTTCCATCTGAACAGAGCAGAGCACATAAAATGCTCCGTAACATAACTGCAGCGGCTGTGATGGCTGTTCATTATGCAGCATGTCTGGGTAGGCACCAAGATGGTTTATAATACCTGAAGAGAGGTATAGTATCTGTTAGCTTTTCCACTACTGCTCAGATGGCTCCTGAATGTACCTGACCTGCATTCTGCCAGCTTTGCTCGTATTTTGGAGCCACGGGGAAATTATTTTTTTTTAAATAAACATTAATTACCATAGATTATTAGGCAGATTTATTTTTATAATTAAAAATATTTATTTTCTATAAAAAAAACACTTAATATTATATATATATATATATATATATAAAAAAAATGTAAAAATAATAATAATAATAATAAGAAGAATAAGAATAAGAATCTTTTGATAAAAAATAATGCATGGACATATGTGCTGACATGTACACTATATCTATATAGTCCATATGCAGTATTGTCTGCATTATTGTGAATTGAGGAAGCATCTGCATTTATATATATATATATTAAATACATTATAATTTAGAAATGTAAATAATAATAATAATAATAATAATAATAATAATATTTTGACTTAAAAAATATACATCTTATTTTTTTCATACACACACACACACACAGTTTTGGGTAAGTTACTCTAAAATTTTACATCTACTTACATTGTAATGTACTTCAACAGTGTAATTAGATTACT
The DNA here is from genome assembly GCA_039654765.1 of Mylopharyngodon piceus. NCBI lineage: Eukaryota > Metazoa > Chordata > Actinopteri > Cypriniformes > Xenocyprididae > Mylopharyngodon > Mylopharyngodon piceus. The sequence continues at coordinate 7,899,910 of CM077458.1, read as the reverse complement.
GTACTAATTAGTCTCTCTAAAAAGTATGGGATTACTTATTACTAATTACTTTCCAAATGCCATATAATCCTCAACCAGATGAACAATAAAAGGACAGACACGGAAAGTCTTGGGCTACAAATGTAACCTAGGTTCCCTGAGAAGGGGAACAAGACACTGCATCTGACAAGACACTATGGGGAACGCCTCAGCGTGACCGGTGTCTGAAGCATGTGTGCAAACGTGACAATTGTATTGGCCGCCGACAGCCTATGACGTCACTACCAGTGTGACCGTGAGTATAAAAGGGCACCTGAGGAATATGTCATTCACTTATTCATCTAAAGGAGATGTGGCAGGCAGCCTGAAAGAATGGCAATAAGACACAGTGTCTTGTTCCCCCTTTCAGGGAACCTAGGTTACATTTGTAACCCAAGAAGTTTCCTTTTGAATTGGGATTTGGGAAACACTATCGGGAACAAATACTCACTCCGCCACGCTGAAGGTAATGCATGCCCTATTGGTGGTGACTAAGCACTAAGAAAAACTTACTCTCCTGACCTCATTGTTGGCTGTCAGAGACATTATTCCCTACGGACACAGCCCAAGCTACATACCCTGAACGAGGAAGTCCCCGCAGAGCTAAGTGGTAGGGCTCGGCCCAAGGGCAGGGCTCAAAGGCAGGGCTCAAAGGCTTGAAATAATTTACCTACTAAAAGATTCCTTCAAGGGAATATGGCCAAGCTTGCGAAGAGACCTGGCCTGTTACTTCAGTGAGATTGAAGCATCAACCCCTAGAATCATCAGGGTGGCTGACCCCTGCTATTCTATGCCTAAGCAGAATCTCTAGATTCAGCACTCTCACAGAGGCCTTCAATGAAAAGGTATTGCAACAGGCAGTAACCATTTCACACCGGCCTCCAGAGATGGAAGTCCTGAATAGCAGAGACTCAGCATATTGACCTTTCAAGCAAGGAGAGAAACTCTGTTCACCCCAAAAGGGGTTCTCAGGACCTGCAGAGTCCTAAAGTAAAGTAGCTTTGGGGAGCAGAGTACTCTACATGGCGACCCTCTAGAACAAAGGGAATACTGGCTAGCTCACTGGAGTAAGCTTATCAAGGAGGCCTTCAGAAGTACTTCAACTTGAAGAAAGTTGTTTACGGAAACCCCAGTTAGCCTACTGTCAACCAGCCCCAGAGAGCAAAGCATTCAGCATACCGACCCTTTAAAATGAGGGGAGTACTACACAAGCTCGGCCCAGAAAGCAGTTTGTCCAGGAGGCTGAAAAGCCCATCATTAGGCAATACTGCTATACAGGCTCTAGAGAGCAAGCCACTCTGCACACTGACCTTCTAAATGAGGGGAGTACCGAACTTATAGAAGTACACTATATTGCCAAAAGTTTTGGGACGCCTGCCTTTACGTGCAGATGAACTTTAATGACATCCCATTCTTAATGCGTAGGGTTTAATATGGAGTTGGCCCACCCTTTGCAGCTATAACAGCCTCAACTCTTCTGGGAAGGATTTCCACAAGGTTTAGGAGTGTGTTTATGTGCATTTTTGACCATTCTTCTTGAAGTGCATTTGTGAGGTCAGGCAGTGATGTTGACGAGAAGGCCTGGCTCGCAGTCTCCGCTCTAATTCATCCCAAAGGTGTTCTATCGGGTTGAGGTCAGGACTCTGTGCAGGCCAGTCAAGTTCCTCCACACCGAACTCGCTCATCCATTTCTTTATGGACCTTGCTTTGTGCACTGGTGCGCAGTCATGTTGGAACAGGAAGGGCCATCCCCAAACTGTTCCCACAAAGTTGGGAGCATGAAATTGTCCAAAATGTCTTGGTATGCTGAAGTATTAAGAGTTCCTTTTACTGGAACTTAGGGGCCAAGCCCAACCCCTGAAAAACAACCCCACACCATAACCCCCCCTCCACCAAACTTTACACTTGGCACAATGCAGTCAGGCAAGTACCGTTCTCCTAGCAACTGCCAAACCCAGACTCGTCCATCGGATTGCCAGACAGAAGTGTGATTTGTCACTCCAGAGAACACGTCTCCACTGCTCCAGAGTCCAGTGGCTGTGTGCTTTACACCAGTGCATCCGCCGCTTTGCATTGCACTTGGTGATGTAAGGCTTGGATGCAGCTGCTCGACCATGGAAACCCATTCCATGAAGCTCTCTATGCACTGTTCTTGAGCTAATCTGAAGGGCACACAAACTTTGGAGGTCTGTAGCTATTGACTTTGTTGGTGACTTCTGCGTACTGTGTCCCTCAGCATGCGCTGACCCCGCTCTTTGATTTTACGTGGCCTACCACTTCGTGACTGAGTTGCTGTTGTTCCCAATTGCTTCCACTTTGTTATGATACCACTAACAGTTGACCATGGAATATTTAGTAGTGAGGAAATTCTATCAGGGTACCACGCTTGAATTCACTGAGTTCCTGAGAGCGGCCCATTCTTTCACAAATGTTTGTAGAAGCAGTCTGCATGCCTAGGTGCTTGATTTTATACACCTGTGGCCATGGAAGTGATTGGAACACCTGAATTCAATGATTTGGAGGGGTGTCCCAATACTTTTGGCAATATAGTGTATCTAACTTGATACTGCAGATTGAGTGAAGCCCTAGGGAGTGAAGTACTCTACAAAATTACCTTCTGAGTGAGGGGAGTACTAGCTAACACACTAGACTTGACTCATCAAGGAGGCTTGATCCAGAGAGCCTAATACTTGATACAAAGTACTCCGAATTCTAAGGGGTACTTAGTATAGCATCTTAGTATAAGTTTTGTTGTTGTTGTTGTTGTTGTTGTTGTTTAAGTTTGAGATAAAATTTGTGAAGAAAAAAAAAAAAATAATCAAGATATATTTACAAGAATTCATTTACAATCAAGCTGCAATTTTGTTCAAAAAGCGTTAAAATATTTATTAAATGATTATATTTAAAATACAAAAAAATGTGAGCAATACATTTTTATAATGTTGTTTTAGAAAAAATATCCAACAAAGCAAAAACAAAAATAATGTTTTAAATTATTTTAATTTCTAAAAGTATGCAGGGTCAAATCAACCTATAGTTGAAGAAAACCCCTACTAGAGAAGGGTTTAATTCTGAAGAGATGCTCTTGTTTACTCGGTCAGACGGTCCAAACCTGCAGCTCCAAATGAGATAAACGAGGGAGCAAACACTTAGGTCACCGCTGTGGTATTGATTACCTATTGCACCCTGCTATCGGTCTCAACCTCTATCTCTTTCTCCTGCACTCTCTTTTGCAAAACACTCTCTCCATCACTCTCACCTCTCCCTGGTTTGTCTTCATAACTTCTTCTTAGACACAAATGCAGACAAACAAAAACAAACCAAGACGAGACATCAAAAACTGCACAAGAACGAATGTTTGTTTTGAGTCACTTGTTAATAAGTCAGGCTTTGACAACAAGCAGAATTGGATCCTTTGGACTGAAGATGCATTGCGGTGTCAGTTACCCGTTAAGTGAAGCTTGGTCTTAAAAATATGGTGTGTTTTGATAGAGAGAGGCAACTGTGACAAGCAGTGCTGGATGAATTACACAAATCCTGTACCTGATGAAATATTACTCCATTAAAAGTACAGTACTAGTTACAACCCCTGGCAAAAATTATGGAATCACCACACTTAGAGGATGTTCACCCAGATTTTTTACTTTATAGCAAACAAACAAATCACAGATATGACACAAAAAAGATATTGTTCAATAGCTTAACATTCTGGCTTCAGGAAACATACCTCAAACAAATCCACTTACTTTTTTTTTTTTTTTTTTTTTTATTAATGGCATGTCTTTTTCCAGATCAAGTAGAGGAAAAAAGTATGGAATCACTCAATGTTGAGGGAAAAAAATATGGAATCATCAACAAAAAAACAATTGTTGCTCCTCCCTTGGCTTTTGACAGCCTAAATTCTTTGAGGCATGGACTTCATTAATGAAAAACAATATTCCCCATCAAGCTGGTTTCAACTTTCTCAAATAGCGTTTGACAGATCAGCTTTGCAGGGTGGAGCCTTGTCATGGACCAGTGTTTATAATTTCCACCATTATTTTTTTCAATTGGATTGAGATCTGGACTGTTTGCTGGCCATGTCTTTGAGTTGATATGCCTTTCCTGAAGAAAAGCTTTAACACTCTTTGATCTGTGGCAAGATGCATTATCATCCTGAAAAATTATTTCATCATCACCAAACCTATTTTCTATCGATGGAATGAGAAAAATGTCCACAATTTCAATGTACACCAGTGCATTTACTGTTGAGGTAATGATTGTCATCTCCTCCGGTCCTTTACCTGACATGCACCCCCATATCATAATTGAGTTGGGAAATTTGATTGTTTTCTTCAAGCAGTCATCTTTATATGTTTCATTAGAACGGCACCTGACAAAAATTCCAGCGTAATCTCCTTGGCTAATGCAGATTTGTGATTCTTCACTGAATAACACTTTCATCCAATCATCCAGAATCCATGATTGCTTCTCTTTAGCCCACTGTAATCTTGTTTTCTTTTGTTTAAGTGTTAGTACTCATTTTTATTTGGCTTTCCTATATGTAAGCTCACTAAGCTCTATAGGTTCAAGCTGGTTTTTTACAGTTCTGTCCCAAAAATTGGCTCCTGATTCTGTCTGTTTTTCTTTTGTTTTGTTGTGCGTTTTCTATTGTAAAGGCATATTGCTTTGAGATTTCTATCTTGACGCTTTGACGTCTTTCTTGGTCTGCCCGTATGTCTTGCTTTATAACCTTCCCATTTAGTTTATACTTGCACCAAATTTTAGACACAGCTGACTGGGAGCAACCAACTTCTTTGGCCATACTCCGCATTGAAATTCCTTGTTGAAGGAGTTTTATAATCCTTTCCATTGTTTCAACTGAGAACTCTCTTCTTGGGGCCATATTTCATTTCAATTAGCCAAGTCAAACAACCCATTAAGGTGCAAGCACTCCCTTTTAACTAATTAGCATTTTTAGACTTGTCCCAGTATTTGTTTAAAATGGAAATTAACAGATGATTCCATATTTTTTTCCTCAACACTGAGTGATTCCATACTTTTTTCCTCTATTTGCTCTGGAAAAAGACATGCCATTAATAATAATAATAACAAAAGTGGATTTGTTTGAGTTATGTTTCCTGAAGCCAGAATGTTAAGCCATTGTGTCATATCTGTGATTTGTTTATTTGCTATAAAGTAAAAAAATCTCAGTGAACATCCTCTAAGTGTGGTGATTCCATAATTTTTGCCAGGGGTTGTAAAATGTCTGTTTGTGTAGAACTACAATAGTACCTACTTCTGAATAAAAGGGTTTAATGACAAAAAAACAGTCATAATAATGAAATTATATGAGTAGTCAATTAGGGAGATTTGGATGCAGACATGAAACACGCATATGCAACCAGCTTTGCTTGCTCCACTCCAAACGGGGCTTGAATCGGCAACTGCCGGGACAGGAGGCAGGCATGCTAACAAGGGACTGAGGCTTTACCTGCATGGCTACTTTTGTCCATCTGGCCTTCATTACACTTACACTTAAATCTCACTCCAGTCCGGGTCTCGGCACCAATGCAATCAGCTTGCTCTCAGTGGGGCTTTAGTCAGCAACAGTCAACATGGTAAGCAGGCATGCTAACAAGGATGCTAAAGACCACAGCTTCTAGTGCACAAGTTCTCAACCAGGGGATCTGGACCCACTTTGGGGGCCTCAGCACACTTTAATTGGGGCCATGAGATGGCTTAAAATGGTTTAAAAATGAGACAAGGCTGAAATCATATTGCTTATTTTATTTTTCTTAAAAGGATAGTCCACACATAAAAATTCTGTCATTACTTACCCACCCTGATGTTGTTCCAAACCTGTATGACTTTCTTTCTTCTGTGGAGCACAAAAGAAGATATTTTGAAGATTGTTGGTATAGTAACTACCTTTTCAACTACTACTTAATTCAATGGGAACTGAAACTGTTTGTTATGAACTTTCTTCAAAATATCTTCTTTTGTGTTCAGCAGAATAAATTAATTTGTATCACAAACAACTAGAATAGTCAAACAAATTCATTGGTAATAAGTGTAAACTGTAGAACAGTTATTGAAACTTCTGGAATTGTGGAATTTAATTGCTTTAATTATTTTTAATTATTTTATTTCATTAATTTATATTATATTTATTATTATATTATATTTATTTATATTATGCTCTTATTTTCTGTGAATAAAAAAAAAAAAAAAAAGTTTGAAAATGAGCAACTTTGTCATCATAGCAGATGTATCAGAAATATTTTGGTGGGCCTTCAAATATTATCTTTGACAATAAGGGGCTTTGGAGTCAAAAAGTTGAAATGAGTGACCCATGAAAACCATGAAATCCATCCATCTATCCATCCATTTTCCAAAGCACTTGTCCTCCTACCTTTGACTGATTGAGCCAGACAAAATTACAAAAGAAATCCAGCTGATAACAGGATCAGTGGCGTGGAGAGTAAGGTGGGAAGCATTAGCTTTTGACGCGACCGAGCCAAGTTCAAATCCACCTTTTTCCAAACTCATTCTGCTCCCTTTTCCCCATTGCATATCAGCTCGGAGAAGTGTTTATTTTAAAGGGATACTTCACCCAGAAATGAAAATTCTGTCATCATTTACTCAACCTCGTGTTGTTCCAAACCTGTAAGACTTTTGTTTATCTTCAGAACACAAATTAATATATATTTTTTAATGAAATCTGAGCCTGTTCTGTACTCTCCATTGATCACTCAGATTTTATTAAAGGGGTGGTTGATTATGATTTCACTTTTTTAACTTTAGTTAGTGTGTAATGTTACTGTTAGAGCATAAACAACATCTGCAAAGTTACGACACTTAAAGTTCAATGCAAAGGGAGATATTTTCTTTAAAAGAATTCTCTGTTTAAGGACTACAACAAACGGCTGGTAGGGACTACAACGAGTTTCTTCCCGGGATAGTGACATCACTAACCCTAAAATTTACATATACCCTGCTCCCGAGAACATGCAACAAAGGCCATGTTATTGCAATACAGTACGTAACACAAAGGCAATAGCATATCATAAAAGCAAGATGACAACATGACAAGTTATAACCGTAATTAATTATAATTATATATTAATTATAACCTGTTCTATCTTCATGCAGCATATATTCTCTGGCTCTGTAGGCATCTTACAACAGTTCCCACACGAGTGATTTATAGATTATCATGACAGAATATGCTAATGAATGACTTTAAGATATCCCACATCAGCTACATAAATTAAGCAACTAACCATTCAGAAACGTCCTGTTGCATTCTACATGTTGTCACTTCTTCTTGAGTCTCCCTATCATTGTCAGACTCCGTTTGAACATAAAAGGCTGAACAGTTTCTGACATTTTCAGTGAGTCTGAGTGAGGTAATCGGCGCTGCTAACACTATGTGCTAACACAAGCTCTTGAAACTCCGCCCTCTTCTTTGGAGCAGCAGCTCATTTGCATTTAAAGGGACACACACAAAAACAGAGCGTTTTTGCTCACCCTCAAAAAGTGACAAATTTAACAGGCTATAAAAAAATATCTGTGGGATATTTTAAGTTAAAACTTCACATACACACTCTGGGGACATCACAGACTTATTTTACATCTTGTAAAAGTGACATTATATGACCCCTTTAAAATATCTTCATGTGTGTTCCAAAGATGAATGAAAGTCTTACGGGTGTGGAACGACATGAGGGTAAGTAAATAATGACAGAATTTTCATTTTTGGGTGAACTAACCCTTTAAATAAAAACTAAGAAAACATTTGAAAAATGGAAATAAAGTGTCAAACAGGTATTAATAATGGAATTAAAGTGTTTAACAGATAGGGTTAAGGGTAGTAATGTTCAACAAGTAACAAGGCAGCATCCATTCATGATTTTACTAAATATAATCATATACACTGAATATGTTGTTATTATTGCATACTGTTTTAAAATGTACTACAAAACACTGAGGTGAAAATAGTATCTGCCACTATTTGCATTAAGCATAAATATCATCTAACTGCTATTTTCACTTAGTGGCAAGAAATACTTTTTGTTGCTAGTTGCACTTAGTGTAAATAGCATCTATCGCTATTTGCACTTAATGCCTATTAATGGCCTGTTTTTAGTGTCCAGTACTGGTAATAAGTAAGGTATAAAACTGGCATCACAATATAAAGTCACAGTTCTATTACAGATTCTGTATAATACAGTCTTAGGCATCAAATCTACTTTGACCCAGCCTGGTATGGGAGAATGACATCTTGACTGGCAGTTTAGATTGATTCAAAACCACAAAAGTATGGAGTGAAGAAAGATCTGACCAAAAGAGTCGACAGAGATGTCAAAGAGTGCTGTATAAATATGTTTTATCTGGCACTGGTTAAGCTACTGATGTTGACACAATTTCTGCTGCTTACCTGACAGAACTTTCGCTTCTGTTTTTACATTTACATTCTAATCCTAACAGATGCTGTCAAGAGAGTGTCACTTAAGTAGCAATTAGCAGAAGAGGTATTTAAATATGCTCATCACATGTCATCCAAAGGAGGACCATAAAAAGAAATAATGCAAATCCATTCAAGGAAAAGCATTCAGGAAGGTGTACAGAACTGTACAAGAGTTTTCTTTTATGTTTTATGTAGCTGTTTTTTTATTTCACCAATAATACAGTAAAAACAATAATATTGTGAAATATTATTACAATTTAACATTTTCTTTTGTAATATATTTTAAAATGTAATTTATTCCAGTGATGACAAAGCTGAATTTTCAGCAGCAGTTACTTCAGTCTTCAGTGTCACATGATACTTCAGAAATCAATCTAATATGCTGATTTGGTGGTCAGTTATTAATATCAGTTATTATTGGTGATCAATTATTAATAATGGTTCTTATTATCAATGTTGAAAACAGTTTTTGAGGCTTAATATTATTTGTGGAAACCATGATACTTTTCTGCAGGATTTTTAATGAATAGAATGTTCACAAAAATAGCATTTATTTGAAATAGAAATCTTTTGTAACATTTTGTTATGTTTTTAATCAACTTTTGTGTAATAGTGTATTATGGTTTCCACAAAAAATAATACATAAATAAATAAATAAGCAGCAAAAACTATTTTCAACATTTACTTTTTATATATTTTAAAGTAGAAAACAGTTATTTTAAATTGTAATAAAATTTCACAGTGGTACTGTTTTACTGTATTTTATTCAAATAAATGCAGTTTTGGTGAGAATAAGAGACTTACAAAAACATTCAGATATCTTAATTATTCCAAACTTTTGACCAGTAGTGTATGCAAATCCCAAGAATTTTGTGACAGCATGCTGACATAAACATTAAATGCCATTCGGCCCAGAGTGCAAGACGACAATAGAATGAGCGACAACGCTCTGTTGACAAAAGAGAAAGTGATCTAATTTGCCCCAGTGGTGTCTGCGCCCAAACTCAGTTTATGGGACATGTATTGGACGGGATTCAACTGGGTGTTTATTGAAGTCCTGAACCTTTCCATCTCTCATTAAATTGATTCATGGGCCCAATAAGCAGTGCCGGGGCAGCAGGTGTGGATGTTGGCGTGAGAGTTGAGTCTGGTTACATCCATCACCCTGAGCAGCAGAGTTAAGACCGATCTCACACGACTTCTCCAGAGGCCCTGCTGTCGGCCCACGAGCTGCTCACCTGCTCCCACATCTGAATGACCCCTTCACAGTTACGCACACATGCGGATACAGAGAGATAGATACTGTGGACATATGGGCCCACATACATGCAAATACTCCCAGGCTACCCAAAGAGAGCAGAGGGTCAAAACTGCTGTCGAAAAGGCACCTTTCAAATGAGGTTAAGCTTGTGACGTGTTCATTTATCAACTTCTAAGAGAACTTACTAGACTAATATCTCAGCTTGATGGTCCCCCAACATATCAAGGAAACTTCTCTGTGTGTGTATCGATTGGCCTCTATACTAGGACAAAATAATCTGGCATGACGTTCTTAATAAAACAAACAAACAAACAAACACAATAATAATGATAATAAATGAATACATAAATAAATAAATGAAAAAAACAACAACGAACAAACAAACAAACTGAAGATAATTAAATAATATAATTTAAATAAATAAATAATGAAATAAATAATTGTCAGTTTTTTTTGGCTATTTTTATTCGTCAAATCAATTTTTCTAACACTTTTCACAATACGCCGTTCTTCAAAACAGCTTTACAGAAAATCATTTTTAAAGTTTAAATAGCGTATCTTAATATTCTTATTCTCAATAGTCACATTTAGTAATATAGTTTACATTTTGTGATGAAATAAAAAATCAGGTAGTTGAGGTTATTTATTTTACACACCTAGTTCTGCCATGAAACTCTAGATGGTGCAGGCTGATATGTCTTTAAAGGGGGGGTGTAATGCTATTTCATGCATTCTGACTTATTTACACTGTTAAAGAGTTGCATTCTCATGCTAAACATGACCAAAGTTTCAAAACACGAGTTGGACGTATGACAGAGTATTTCTGTGCCAAATACACTACTTCCGGTTTCGGACCGGGTTTCGGAGAGTTTTTTTCGAGTATGGCCTGTATGACGTCAAAAGAGAGCGGAATTCCTTGTATAGGCACTTCTCCCTGATAAGCGTGCACACACACATCACCCAGAGCAAGAGCAAGAGCACGTCCATCAACGCGCTTCGTTCAGGATACGGAAGCCAAGAGATTTTTCAACAATGGCTGTGTCCCAATTCAGGGGCTACACCCTTTGAAGGCTGCATACATCATCGAGGCATTCTCATTTAAAAAAAAAAAATAACCGTTAGATTGCAACGTAAGAAAGAAATTACAGTATTTTACACCTCACAATGAATATCAGTCAATTTTATTGCGGTTACTTTTCTTAAATATGACATCCTTGATGAAGTATTCAGCCTTCAAATGCGATCTCCGAGGGACGCAGCCTCCGAAATGAGACGCAGCTCCTGTCACCAAAGGAGTGTATTTTTGGTTGTGAGGGAAAGATTACCTTTTTCAGCTTCCCAAAGAACCCAGCGTCAAGGGAACAGTGGATGAAGTTTGTTTTTCCGGGGTAGCAACGGAGTTGTGCATGTATGTTTGTTTGTTCCCGGGATTTCGGTGATGAATACTTGTAATGTAAACAAGTCCCAGTTCGGCGCTGGATTTGCAGATCGCGGGTGGTGAGTAAAGCTGCATCAGATGTCTGTGTTTTGTTGGCAATCGGCGCGCAAGTGCATATAATGTAAACAGCACAAACGTTTTTGTTCCCTTTTTATTTATAATAATGTCGCAGCTAGCAGACGATCGCTACGCAAAAGCTGCGCGCGCTTGTGACTCTTTAGCTCCGCCCACGGCACTGACGGCAGGCACGCCTCCAGAAGCTCAGCTTTTTTCGGAAAGACTCGGTTTAGCGTATCTATCTTTTATAAATATGATAAAACTAAACACTTTTTCGGAGATATGAAGGATGCATTGTTACTCTAGATGTACTCAAGATTAACATGAGATTGGCAGAAACTGTGTGTGATACCCCCCCTTTAACTCATTTGGTAGCAATCACATCATTATCTACACAGCACAGCTGATTAGTTGCTGTTGCATCAGCGGCCAATGAGCTTGCTGCTCAAACATTCAACTACTTGGCATCGCTTGCTGTTAGCAGTCTGCAGTGCGCTTTCAGAACGCTCCTCTTAACAATAGCTGGAGCTGTCAATCAAACAGTGCAAGGTCATCAGTGACTGGGTTCTGGACTCTCACCAAAACTCCCGTTCAGAATCAACAAATCTCTTATTTATAATATTGTGTTTGCACTGTTAGTTATGATGAAAGCATTCATTAGTGTGCAGAAATCGAGTTACAATGAGGACATCACTGCATTCATGCACTCAACATGTCTGTGATCGGCTATATGCTCATCACTGCAACCTTTCATGCCATGATCTCAATATAATGCCAGTAGATCTAAATACAATCAATACTTTTCACGATTAGTAAACCTTGAGAACTGTGCTAAAAGTTTTCAAGAGTTCCACATGTAATACTTAGCTATTCTCATATGCAAAGATGTTAGCCAATCACAGCAGTGGGCGTTTACACTGAAGTCTCACAGCAGACACGCCCCTTAAAACAGCATTCAAATCAGAGGGCTAAAATCAGGGTAGGAAAAAATGCTTTTATTTCTAAATTATAGCAATTTTTGATGTAAAAATCATACTAACATTATAAGTGCACCACAGGAAACATTATAGAAAAATAAAATAATGCAGTTCATGACCCCTATAATTCAAGTAAATTGTTATAGCGATTTTCACAATAGATATATACAGTATATATATATAACTCTGTGTAAGGATTTGACTAGCTATACTTTGAGCACAAAAAATCTGGCAAAACATATGCAATTGGGGGGAAAATGGTTTATGGTTACACTATTTCAATAGTCCTCTTTAGGCATTCTACTAATATGTAACTTTGCAAATACATGTCAACTAACTCTCATTAGAGTAGACTGTTAGGGTTAGTAGAATAAGTTGACATGTACTTGCAAAGTTACTTATAGTTAGTAGAACCTCTAAAGTGGACTAAAATCATCTACAAAATGAGGAGCAGCCAAGAGGAAAGAGGAAACTGGCTGAAACTAAATAATGTTTTAAAGAATATTCGGGTGTTAGGTTTAGAGGTAGGGGGTAGAAAATATCATGAACTTATTATATAAATGAAAAAGTCTATGGAATGTCCTTATTATGAAAGAATAGTGATATTCCAGAAAATCCTGGCTAGGAACTTGTTATATGTCTAGAGTGAAACTTGGTTCAGTTTCCTTGGAAACCTTTAATGATAAATAAAGAGGTTGACTAATGAGGTTTGATGTGTAATTATGAAATGTATGTGATGGATTAGCTTTCTGTTATAAAAGCCTTTCATTAAAGTTAACCTCTGGCAGCACCTATCACTGAATGTTAAATATATCTACTATTATCACTACCTGGATTGACACTGCAAGGGTGCTACTTTGCAACAGTCTCTATGGGGGTACTTATAATTAAATAAAACTTTTAATTTGATATTAAAATAGAATTAAGTCCACATATTTGTGAATAATCAGTCTGCAAACTGCCCATCAGTGCCAAATCCTACAATATTCACATTGTCTAAGGCACTTCTAAGGAAATGCAGTTCTGGTCACAAGAGCAGACATAAACAGGAAGTTAAACTGAGTGTGTAAAAGCCTGTCCAGGGCCACAAAAGCCTCATTCTTCATTCTAGTAAATGTAACGTAACTGTCTGTTTGGCCATTACGGTTATTGATGACTTTGATGGGGGTCATTATACATGCTGTGGGCGGCATCTGCTCTTCACGTGCTCTTGAGAGTGGCATTGGGCTGTAGAGGACTCCCTAGAGGACACGAGAAGAGAGAGTCAAGACTAGACTTCAGCATGTAAAGCCCACAGGATCAATGTCAATATGCATAATTTAAACACAAATAGTGTGTTTCTGTTTTTATGCGGTTTCATTGAAAGATTTAAGATTACCTCAGTGGCTAACAGTAAAAGTTTTATCCTGACTGTTAGTGCTGTCCATAATGGATGGAACAGAAGTAGTTAACTTAAACTAGAAATATAACCATACAACCATATAGTCATAAAAGAATTAAATAAAATAAATAATGAATGAGATATATATATATATATATATATAAAAACAGCTAGTTGCCATTTAGTTCATTTAGTTTAGCTTGATGTACTAAACTAAATCTGAAAAAAAAGTAATAATAATAATAATAATAATAAAACCATAAATATACGTAATAAAAATGACTAAAACACCACAAAATTACTAACAAAAATTAAAGTGACAACAGAAAACATAAAAATAGAAACTAATTAAAACTAATAAAAATGGTATTATTTAGTTATTATTTAGTTATTACATATAGATATTACATAAAGATATTACATATAGATTTTAGAAGATATTATATATTACATAAAGATATACATTATTTTATGGCTTTCTACTTAATTCTAATATTAAAAAAGCCCTAATCTTTGAATAATATTTTGACAATAATTGAAGGGGTACTTATAATAAAATAACAAAACTTAATTTTTTTAAGAATTATATTTTATATTATATTTTTTATAATTGTAATTTTCATTTCATTTAATAAATATAGAAATTTTATATTTATTATTATAAATTTTACATTTTATAATTTATTATTTCTCTATATAATAACTTTATTGCAGATTAATAATGTATAAATAATATTATTGCAGTGTTCATCTTGAACTCAAATAATTTGTTTCTTGTTCCTTCCATATTCCACCTCATCATATGTATTCAGTGCCGTCCAGCTCTAAAAAAGAGGATATTTTGCTTTTTTTAAAAAAAAAAAAAAAAAGAATTTTGTGTAATATTGTCTTAGCATTTGCCAGTCTGAGCAAATAATGATTCAAGAAAGAGACGCTAAATATCACAATTGATATTGCTTCCTGTTCATCACACTGGAAACAAAAGGTCAAGTCGAGTTTATTCCATGCATTGTGCTCTGGTTGTTTACTGTACAGTTACATTTTACCCAATATTATTTGGGTATTTTATGCATGCAGAAAATTTACATACTGTGCACACTACATATAAGAGAAGCATACTATTCTGAACATAGCCATAGTCAGTCTAAGGAAATATGAATTATTTGTTTACTTTATCACTTCAGGAACTTATCATTTTGGTGATTGAAGCTTAACATTTCCTTCTTGAAATATTGGTTCGAAAACACATATGGCTGTCACACACATCACTAGTCACAAATATAAACCTTTTCTTATTGTTGTAATTCTCCCTCATCTTCCTCCTGCTCACTGTCTTTTCATGTACACACCCTCTCACATGCACACACTCAAACTTACTTCTCTGTGCAGGTGGTAATCTTTACTATTGATTCCTAACATGCAGCTGTGGATCTGAGTGATTGATTGGTGGGATGCTCCACAGCTGCTGATTTACAGAGTCTGTAAATGCCTCAGACCACGAGCTGCTTCTTAGACAGTCAATCAGCGAATGTTTGAATTTGGATGAGCTGTGCTCTAAGTAAAGGGATAATGTAGAGAAGAATGGTTATATCACATGAAAGGGTTTGTTTTGTGATGAATATTATCTAATTTTCAGGAAAATAGAAGTTGCTACAGTAGGAGAAGCCACTCTGGGTCTTTTTTCGTATATAATGGATTACTTCTGCCTCAGAGCGCATAGATGAAATGCAATAAACACGGACATGTTATCTTGCTTTCGGAAGTGAAAGCCTGGTGTTTGGGAACACAGTCATGTAAGACAGTTAGACTAACTCCACTTACCACTGAGAACCAGACAAACTTAAAAGGGACCTATAATGCCCCTTTTACAAGATGTAATATTAGTCTCTGGTGTCCCCAGAATGTGTCTGTGAAGTTTCAGCTCAAAATACCCCACAGATCATTTATTATAGCTTGTCAAATTTGCCCCTATTTGGGTGTGAGCAAAAACATGCCATTTTTGTGTGTGTCCCTTGAAATGCAAATGCTGCTCCCGGCCCACTTTCCAGAAGAAGGCAGAGCTTTAACAGCTCGCGCTTCGATTGCTCAACAACAACAAAGCTGGAGAATCTCACGCACCCAAAATGACGATTGTCAGTAATGGTGTTCAGACTTATATTGTTCAAACCGGAGTCGGACACTGATGGAGAGACTCAGGAAGAAGTTACAACTTTTAGAATGCAACTGGACATTTCTGAATGGTTAGTGGATAAATTTATGTAGTTGCTGTGGAGTTGATTCAACTCATCGACTAGCATGTGCCATCATATTAATCTTTTGTGCAAATCCAGTTGAGTTGACCTTCATTTGTGAAGGAGTCCGGCGTAAAATGATGGCATGGCAACAATACTCTACTACAACAACTCTTCCTCTTCTCTAAAGCAGCCCAACATGGCCTCACCCCCTTTGTTATGTGTTCTCGGGGTCAGGGTTTATGTAAATTTTAGGGTTAGTAATGTCACTAACCCGGGAATAAGCTTTTTAAGCAGTTTTTGTGGTCCTTAAACAGAGAATTCTTTAAAAGAAAATATCTCCCTTTGCATTGAACTTTGAGCGACATAACTTTGCAGACGTTTTTTGAACATTTTTTGAACATTTTGAATGTTTTTTGAACTATTTTTGAACAAAAAAACAAGCCACTTGAGGCTGTAACAGTGTTTCTTTTGGCTTATTGCTATATAAAGTATTTCATTCAAATTAGATACCTTAACTCACTCTCAGCATCATAATGTTTCGTGTTTAAGACTAGCAAATGTTCACACTATGACAGAAATAAATTCTATAAGAAATATTACACTTAAAAATGAAGAAAATGGAATTTGATACTGCATGCCACATACATTTCTGCAATACAGCCGAGAATTCATGTAAAATGTTTTTTCAAATGTGCTGCGATTCACATCTCTTTCACAATATAAAGACCTTGAATGTCTGAAACCTTGACTCTTGAATCAAAGCACAGCCTTGAGTTATACTCTGATGGCCAGATACAATTGCTTCAAATCTCCTTGGGCTTTTTCTTTATTTCTTTTTGCTGTTACTGTTTCTCGTGTAGATTCTTTGTTTGCATATACATGACAAATAGCACATGTATCTCCCACAAAACAGGCCCATATTATCAGTACAAATGTAAAATCTAACTATGAATTGCAAATACCTATGAAGCCCCTAAAGATGGGCTGTGTTATTAAGGTATAATCTTTAGCAGATTTTCACTAGCTTGCTTAATCACAGTACACAGTACGATACTGCGCCATCGATGTAAAAACAAGATATCTTTGAGGGCATATTATTTCCCTCCGTCTCCTCTGTGGTCCCAAAAGCCTTTCATGTGCATGCCTTATCTCTATAAATGATATTCTTATGGATTACTTTAATATTCCGATGCACGGCCAGTGCGATTCCAGTCCTTTGGGATGGACGAATTATTGCCTGTTTCTAACTCAGGTTTCTTCCCTGTCAGATGAAAAAGAAACAGTGGTTTGAAATGTAATTTGCATGCTGTCATGATAGTCTCTTGTGTTTAGCTGGAGTTTGGTCTCTGTTTCAAATGTGCACAAAATAAACGATTATTCTTTTATGGTTTTGATGTTGCTATTGCCATGTATGTTTAACATCTAATTTGTGGAAAGCCACTTGTTGTGTAACATCACAGGTTATTCTTTTTTTACTGCAATAGATGAAAAAATGTCAAATTAACCACTGTGAACAAATTACTACTTTTTTAATGCAATACATGCTGCATATTGTGTATTTCACTAATTACTACTTTTATCAAATTGTTCAGAAGATGTATGTGTTTGAATGGATATTAATACATAAAATATATATGGAAACTTGTTTCAGCCAAGGAGTAAAAAAAAAAACAAAACAAAACAAAACAAAAAAAGATAATTGTTGACTTTTTATCTCACAATTCTGACTTTTTTTTCTCAGAATTGTGATATAAAGTCACAATTGCGAGTTATGACGTCAGAATTGCGCAATATAAACTCACAATTTTGAGAAAAAAGTATTTTTTCCCACAAATGCGAGTATATATCTCGCAATTCTGACTTTTTTCTCTCATGATTCCGGCCTTTTTTTCTTGCAATTGCGAGTTTATGTTTCGCAATTCTGACTTCGTTTCTCAGAATTGTGAGATATAAACTTGCAATTGTGAGTTATAAAGTCCAGTTCTGAGGGGGGAAAAAGACAGAATCCTCAGAATTGTGGGTTTATATCTCACAATTCTGATTTTACAACTCACAATTGCGAATTTATTGCAATTACCTTTTTTATTTTTTATTCAGTGGCAGAAAAAAGCTTCCATAAATATCACTATTCGGTGCATTTCTAAATTTGTTGGTAACTTTACAATATGTGCCATTAGTTACTGTTAGTTAATGTGTTACCTAACTATACTTATTAATTAACTATTAACATTACTTAATAAAAATACAACCGTTCATTTTAGCCCAGGTCCATTAAATCATTTTAACAGATACAAATATTGATTTTAATAATGTATTACTAAATGTTAAATTAACTAAGATTAAGTATTTTTCATTGTATTTGTTGTTAATTGTTAATGTATTTATCTAATGATAACAAATGAAACATTAATATTTGTTCATATGTTTTAGATCGATACGTTATTGTACGTCTGAATGTAAGAAAGTATACTGTAAAGTATGTGTACTAGAACACTTTTTGTACAAACGCTGTGTTGTACAAATACAAATAAGATGCATGCATGAAACATTTTATTTCATATAATTCCAAGTGACATATTGAAAGATCTTGAAATTACACTCCACAGACTTTAATAATGGCTAACTGTTGCATGAAATGCAAGAATTAAAGCCTTTATTAGATATATAATTATGTATTGAAGTATAGAAATGAAATGGATAATTGCACAGAGCATCAGAAAGGAATAGTGTAAAAAGCTTTTTACAACACCCTGTAAGTGACCTTTGCTTTTAGTGGTAGAAGGCTGTGTACAAATAATCAGGAAGTGACAGGAAAGGATTATATGTGAAATGCCATCACTATAATGTCCTTATACAGTAGCTTCCCTCCGAGTGCTAATGGCTTCCTATTGACTTGCTGTCCATGTGGAGTACCACACCTCTCCAGCGGCCTTACTGCAGAAATAATGCTTCATCTGAAAGTCATAGCAAAGTAATAACCTGTGAGATTCTACAAAAGGGGTGAAACTGACACCTTAGCCCTCCAAAAAGATGGAAGTATCAGCAGATTTAGCTTGCAGAACATGCGTACAGTAGGGGAAGTGTTTCTTTTGTGGATATAAGATGGGCAAATGTGTAAATTGATGGATTATGCACCAGTGGCGACGTGAGTGGGCTTAGTTTAAATAGAGTGGACTATTTTCCAAGAATATACTATCTTGAATTTTGTCCCAACGAAGTGACTGGATGAGCACAATTTTCCTCAATGCAAACTCATTTCCAATTGACATTATGTCAAGGTATTTCATTTATGTCACAGCCCAGCAAAGCCAAATTTAACACCTTGTGACACCCATTTTTAAAGCATATTTACACTGTCAGAGTCATATAGAAAATAGTAAATGTGTGAAAAAATGACTGATTTCATACTTTTTTATAATGTAGAGTAAGGGAAGCTTCAAATTCTAGAGAGCATTTGCTTACTTACTTACTTACTTACTTGCTTACACCTATTACCCCTACTGGGGCATAGGCCGCCGACAAGGGTTTTCCAGGCATCCCGCTCCTGGGCCAGTCTCTCCAGCTGTCCCCAAGTGCGGCCTGTGTCCAGGTCACGGCGCCGACTGTTTCGAGGTCGGCCTCTCTTTCTTTTCCCTTGGGGGTTCCATGTCAAGGCTTGCCTAGTGATGTTGGAAGTCGGTTTACGGAGAGTGTGTCCTAACCATCTCCAGTGACGTTGGATGATCTCTTGGATGGTCTGCTGGTTTTTGGTTCGAGCGCTGCCAGAGTTCCTGGTTGCTGATGGTATCGGGCCATCTGATCTGGAGAATGCGCCGCAGTCATATGCTGATAAATGTCTGTATCTTTTTGGTGGTGGTTACAGTGGTCCTCCATGTTTCAGAGCCATAGATTAGAACTGACTTCACGTTTGTGTTAAACACCCTGATCTTTGTTTTGATGGACAAGTCTCTTGAGCTCCAGATATTCTTTAGTTGGAGAAAAGCTTGCCAATCCTCGCATTCACATTGGCGTCGGTTCTACCCTGTTTATTTACGATGCTGCCAAGGTATGTGAAGTCGTCCACCTCCTCTAATGGTTCCCCTTCCAGCACAATGGGTGATGTGTTGGTAGTGTTGACCTTCAGGACCTTGCTCTTCCCTTTGTGGATGTTGAGGCCAAGGTGAGTGGAGTTTTCTGCCACAATGCTGGTCTTTTCTTGCATCTGCTGCTGGGTGTGGGAGAAAAGGGCCAAGTTGTCCGCAAAGTCGAGGTCGTCCAGCTGGTTCCATAGAGTCCACTGGATGCCGTTTTGCTTTTCCGCTGTGGACGTTTTCATGACCCAATCGATGGCCAGCAGGAACAAAAACGGCGACAACAAACAACCCTGCCGCACTCCTGTTTGTACCAGGAAGAGAGAGCATTTGATTGGACAGAAAATCTGATGAGAAGCTGAAGTGCAGATTAATGTCATCAAAATGCTTGTTTGGTTGTATAAGACTAATTTTTTTAATCGTATATGTTCTAAAGGCAAATTTTGTCATTGTCTTGGTCTAGCTTATAGATTAAAGGCACGTTCACATCGAGAACAATAACTACTGTATAAAGATAACTATAACAATAACTATATTAGCTTCCACACCAGCAGACAATATCATTTACTGCAGTTTTGTCATCTGCCCCTTTAAATACTCAAGCTCTTTAAAGCAGGATGGATTCTGATTGGCTGTCAGTGTTTTTATTGTTCATCAGCTGGAAAAAAAATAAATAAAAATCGTTCTTAAAGTGATTCCAACTATATCGTTTCTCTATATAGCTGTGGTAGGGGCTCTGCTATTCCTTTATATTTAGAGCGATTTTTAGAACTATATCTTTATCATTATTGTTATCGTTATCATCCTTGGTGTAAACGAGTCTTAAGGCTAACATATAAAACAGACAAAACAGTTTTAATTTCATGCAGACTTTAAAGCATAAATCTAATGGGTTTAAAATGGAGTAAAAATATGCACCACTTTTTAGGTATTTGTTAACATTTTTTTAGCCTGATTTGTTTATTTGCTATTATCTCACAACTATTTTTGCATTAAACAAAATTCTCATTTCAGGATGTTAAAATCCATATAAAATTTGGGTTAAAGCAACCAAATGTGTTGGAATGGCTCTTTTTATGGTTGCCTGTAGACAAACACTTGTTCCCACTGAAAAACTACTTTGCAATTTCAAGCTACATTTAACTGGAAAGACTTAAAAATGGCTGTAGTTTTGTGAACTTGGTCCATATTGTTCTGTGTTTCCAAGATGCAATTTCTTTCATTCTGATTGGGCCATGGAAAGGTGAAAAAAATCTGTGTATACCAACAGTTAAAGGCAGGAGAGCGAGACCAGAGGTTAGCTTAATTTAAAATGGCCCGAGCCACAGCTGGAAGAGTATTCACCTTTCCCAACAACCTGTTTTTAGAAATCAATGTACTTCCTTATAATCCTGAACAAGGAGAATATTTTCATTGGTATCACAATGTGGATGCAGTTGTAGGACAGGGAAATCTCTGTTTTTTTAAGGAATACTTCACCCCAAAATTGAATATTTTCTCAATATTTACTCACATTGTATACCGTTATTTTTCCAAGAAACACAAAAAGAGATTTTTTTTTTTCTTCATGCATCTTCTTCAGGAATTTGAAAACAAATTGATTTTTCCCCCCAAATCATTTTACATAAATATAAAACAATGTTTTCTTAATGAGGAGCATATGTTAAATAACAGTCATGCGTGGTGCCAGGTCACCCCACGCAGTAGCTCTTGATGGTGTAGTCACACACCTCCATGCTGTGAGCTGATCATTGTGTGAATCTGAGGTGTTGTTTGGTATTGTATGTCTAAATGTGGAAAAATCAAACCTCCTCCACATATCTTATATCATATCTCACTATCATTCATACAAAATAAAAGTGTGTTTGATTTCATGAATATAGTGTAAAGTGGGCTATTTCTTCTCTAATTTTCACTTATCCTCGAAGCCTCATACTTCCAGGCTGAATCAAGAAGGCCTAACACTCCAAAATTGGCTGTGACTCAAAAGCTTCTACATTGCTTCACAAGTTTTTTTAGGCATTGCTAATCATGATGTGAAGGCGGTCTCAAATTATACTACTTCCAGTAAAGTTAATAGAATGTTCAGAGTTATCTGGTGAATGTTCTCAAAATGTTAACATAAAAACATTATTTATACATTGTTCATTGAACATTTTTTTCTGAAACATTTTAGTTGGACGTTTGTCTTACTGTTTTTTGTTTCAAAATGTTCAGCGAACACTCAAAAGTAATTTTTCCAAAATATTTGCAAAATGTTAAAATAAAATGTTCCCTTAACGTTTGCATAACCAAGGAAAAAAAAAAAAAAAAAAAACTTTTAAAACATTTAAAAAACTGGATGTTTTGAACTCTCAGAGATCATTCAGAAATAGCGTTTTCATAACTTAATGGCTGGGACAATACATCGATTTTTGATTTGCGATACAAAGAATCTGGAGGGATTCTGATATTTTCTGATGTATTGCGATCCTCTCTCGAATCGATTCTGAGCTTAGTTTTTAACAGCAGATGGCACTACGTGCTTTAGAAACACCCGTTCTCTGCTTGCTTCCAGTTCCTTTACACACACCATTTAAACCAAAAATAATCATTCATAAAGTTCGAAAAGGTTGAAGCGAATTACAAGGGTGTTTGCAGTGGGCTGTGTTTACATTAATCTCACGTCATAAAAGCATTCTGATCCAAGGTGCAAGTATATTTAACCACTTACATGACTCATGGCCGATGCAGCAAATATTCACTCCAGGTAGCAGCGTTTATAAAGTGCAAAATATCTACCTTCAATTGCACCAGTCAGTGGCAACCTGGATTGTGATGATGCATGAGATATCTGGAGTGTCTCATTAATATCCCTCTCATGAGGCAGAGGATCAACACAGATGGGACATTTAGATATTCACAATCAATACAACAATCAGTTTGCAGAGCAAGAACAGCTAAATTCAGTATTGGTGCTGTATGGAAAGTGCTGCAGTATGGATTCAATCATATTAAGGCTGTTAAGGGCTCCTTATCCTCATCGCCTGCAGTATTGATCTTGGACTCACCTCAAGTTGTGCTGGATGTGATGGACAGTGGGGTATCTGTACAATCTATATATGGCTATAACAATAACAGAGATAAAAATGCAGTCCGACTGATATTATGATTTTAGCCAGTTCAGTATGAAGCTGAATAACTTCATACTTTTAGAGTTTGTTACAGTTTGATGATGACACACTTTGCTTTTAATGATGATGCAAGATGTTTTAAATAGTTTCAAAGACAATTATTTGCATAAGCCTAAACGGTCCCACTCTGGTTAATTAACCCACATAGTGACATGATATTGTTGATGTGACATGAATATGGGTGCTAGAAAACCAAATGGAAAAGTCAAGTCAAGTCACCTTTATTTATATAGCACTTTTTACAATGCAGATTGTGTCAAAGCAGCTTTACAGTGATAGAGGGAACAAAATGTTGGCTGTAAAGCAGCTCTAGAAGAAAATAATGTCATTGTCCAGCTTTTTCACACAGTAAGTATTAAAATGGTTTATGATTATTTGCTAGATTATCATAGATTACCATCATTTTAAACATAATAGAAATTTGAAATATTTTTATAATGCATTTTCATCAAGGGTAAAAATCAAAGTATATATACATAAAATGCATTTGAAAAGTATCACAAATAAATGATGACAGTAATTTAAAAAAAAATCCCAGACAGTTTTAATGTGACCTGTATGGGTGAGCTGTTGCTTAATCCAAAGACGATGCATGATGAAGAATTAATGATCAAGAATTACTTTAATAAACACAGATGAGAATACAACTACCAAAGCTTTAATGTGAGACAATGAACAGAAGGATCAAAGGGCCTAAATACATAGAGGAAGATCAATAATGGAACACAGAACAGGTGAGAACTAATTACAAACCATGACAACTAATAGAACTCAGGCAAATGGTGACAATGAAAATTAAACAGAACATGGCAATGAAATTAAACAGAACATGACTGCAACATTACTCTTCCCTCACCCACCCCCAGAAAGCATGTCCTCGTGCTGCAAACTATAATTTAATATGAGGGAGGGGGCTCTGGAGGAGTACGAGGAGCAAGCAGAGGGAGACACCAAGGAGAAGATGACCGTTGGAGGAACCTGGGAGGAGATGAAGGTCGGAGGAGCCAGAGCAGAGATGGGAAGATCCAGAGGATGACCTAGAGCTAAGACAGGATGAAGGTCCACAGTGGAACTGATGGAGGGAGGAGCCAGGCTAGAGCCAGGCGGTGACGTGATCAGAAGGGACCCATTCAGAGCAGAGGAGATGTAGACGCAGGCTGAAGGCTTGGAAGGCCGAGGTTGAGCCAGAGGCGCGTGGCCAAAGTGAATACGTGGGCTTGGCAGACCAGGATGGTGGTAGTGAGGACAATGGAGGAACCGGAGAGAAGGAGGAGCCAGAGAGGTGGAGGATTGAGGCACAACTGATGACTCGGAAGTCATTAGGGCCAAGGTGGAGCTGCAGACGTGTGTGACACCGAGGTGGAGACATGGGCTTGGCAGACCAGGGTGGAGACCTTGGGAGTGAGGACAATGGAGGAACTAGCAGAGCCAGAGCAATGATTGACAAGGTGGATCCAGAGGGCGTCACCATAT
Organism: Mylopharyngodon piceus; assembly: GCA_039654765.1. Classification (NCBI taxonomy): domain Eukaryota; kingdom Metazoa; phylum Chordata; class Actinopteri; order Cypriniformes; family Xenocyprididae; genus Mylopharyngodon; species Mylopharyngodon piceus. Next base: position 7,875,376 of record CM077458.1, on the reverse strand, counting down.
CCAGACAGACAATGGTGGAGCCGAGGGAGCGTTGAGCCAAGGTGGAGCCGATGGGTCGGAGGGCCATGGTGGAGTCTGGGGCTCGGAGGATTGAGGTGGAGCTGAGGGATCCACGTGCCAAGGTGGAGCCAAGGGAAGCCCTAGGCAGATCTGAGCATCTGTTTGGAACCACAGAAGAAGGAGCCTGGGGGCTGAACTGAGACTGTGGAGGTGAGGCAGAGGAACTGGATGGCTTTGGCAAAGGAGGAGGGAAAGGCAGGCTGGGCGGTTTCATCCATGATGAAGGAGACTTAGAGGTGGACAACAAAGGAGACTTGATGCTGGACGAAACTAGCAAAGAAGACTTGGGGCTGGGCTTAGCCAGCAGTGACGAAGACGACTTGGAACTGGGCATAACCAGCATTGATGGAGATGACTTGGAACTTTGCTTAACCAATGATGACTGAGATAACTTGGAACTAGGCTTAACCAGAGATGATGAAGTTGACTTTGAATTTGGCTTAATCAGCAATGATGAAGATTACATGGAACTTGGCTTAACCAGCACTGATGGAGACGACTTGGAACTGGGCCAAACCAGCGATGACGAAGACGACTTGGAACTGTGCTGAACCAGCAGAGATTAATATGACATGGAACTGGATGGAACCAGCAGAGACTGTAGACCAGCAAACATTTCCTCATACAGTTCATAAAATAATTCCTCAGTACCCAGCTCATTTCACGCACCTCAGTGGCGGGAGTGTGGGCGGGGCTTCAATCCATTCCGAACTTCACTAATATGCCCTCAACGACAGATGCTGATGCTGGCTCACACACCTGGACAGACTCTGTGTTCTGCTCAGGCTCTGGGACGAAAGCCTAAGCCTCTGGCAATTGCTCTGACTCTTGCTTCGCGGTGGGAAGAATCTGCGATGGGCTCTGGCTGTTTCGCTGCAGGCTGACTGGGCTCTGGGTCCAGAGTGGGGCTAGCGTTGTCCTCAACAGCGTGGCAGATAGTAAAGGGGGACTCACATCTTAACAGCACCAACTCCACATATTCGGCAAAGCTCCCTCGAGGACCATCCACGGGTAGGCGTGCTTTCGACTGCTTGTTGAGGCTGGTGTTGAAGAATACACAAAGCAAGCAGTCGGGGTAATGGGTAAGGCACGCCAGATCTAGGAATTCCCTCATGTGATCCCCGAAAGAGCGATCCCCTTGCATCAGCAGGAGCAGATGAACAGAGGGGATATCCATTATTATAATATCCATTATATTCCTTTAGTGTTATAATCTTATCTAGGTCTCACATTCTGTAGCGGTGAGCTGTAGCTTAATCCAAAGCTGATGTGAGAATGAACGATCAAGAACTACTTTAATAAACACAGACAAGAACACAACTACCAAATTTTTAATGTGAGACAATGAACAGAGGGAACAGAGGGCTTAACTGCAGGGGAAGATCATTAATGGAACAGGGATCAGGTAAGAACTAATTAGAAACCATGACAACTTATAAAGAACTAGAACTCAGGCAAATGGTGACAATGAAAAGAAAAAAACAAAACATGGCAATGAAACTAAACAGAACACGACTGCGACATGACCCTAAAGAAGGTAGTAAAAAAAGACATAAAAGTGCCTGTATATTGACCCATAAGTGGAAAGGACATATCAGATCTTCATTTCCTTATGTAGATACAAATGTATTTCCTTTATCAAACTATAATTTGATATCAGATATGAATTCTCTTGCAAAGAAATTACATTTGTGATGCATTACTCTTACTCTTAGATCCCTGAACAAACGGGGGGAAAGAGGGGTGTTACATTACATTACGGGCAGAGTCATTGATTTATTTGCAGTTTTCACCAGACTCCAGCAAGCATGAGCTACCAAACTATGTACATATTTATATTTAACATGGATATTGATTTAGATGTCATAGCAATGTATCTCATTAGGGTTTCACAATGGAGAGCACTCCTCCTAGAGTGGCCACAGAAGGTTTTCCGGCCTTGTGTCTGAGTGGTATCTAGAGGGAGGGTGTTATTGATCAAGTCTCATAATTGGTACAGGGCTTAATACAGGAAACGCTGGTTTGTTTGATTTCATTTGGCACAGATACTTAAAAGGGGAAGGGTTGAAGCAGAGACATCAATAAACTGATCATGAAAGGAACCGCACTGGCCTATTAGGCCTTGTATGTGAATATTGCATTTCTGTTCCATAAAATGAAATGTCATTTGTACTGATAAGATTCTTAGCAAAAGATATGAAATTAATCAGTAATTGATCAGAGGTAAAAATAACAAAGAAAATGTCAGTGACACCATTTTTTTTTTTCATGATACTGCTCTGCAACTGAATATTACAGTATTTTTCAGATGGATAAACACATTTCACAGTTTCATATCAGTTTCCCCAATTATATATACAAATACAAATGTCATTACTAAATACCACATTCTGAAAATCTTAAACACAAAGAAAAAAAAAATGCTACTTTTCAAATTTATTTTATGCACAGATTTTGATTCTTGTCCTTAAAATATGAATTAAGTAAAATATTTATTAATATAATGATCTAAACTGCATGAAAATGTTCATGTCTTTGGTAGTCAAATTAAATGAAAAAAGAGTGAAATAAGAGAGTGAAAATGTATTTTAAGTTTAATTATTTTAAAGTTTAATTTGCATTCAATCAGTCAATCAACCAATTAAAACTAGGGGGCAAAAGTGTCCATAGTTGAAGAAATATGAGAGATGCTTCTGTGTATTATAATGTGTTCATAATAAGAAATATGCAGAGAACTGAGAATGTGTTGATAAGTACACCACATCTGCAAATTGTGTGGAAGCAAGAATGTGTTACCAGATTTAAATAAACTACATGTATCTGGCAAATTAGCATGAGCAGTTGACTTGTGTATATGTTATAGTGTGTATTCAGTTGAAAAATATTTTAATATTAATTTGGGTCTACCCATATTTGCTGTTATATGTTGCTTGTTTGTCTATTCCACAGCCTAGCCTTACTAAGTGTAAAAGACTTGCTGGCATTTCAATTCACAAACTAAAAGACTGTGCATATAATAATTTGAAATAGAATGACATGACAAGACAAAACAAAGGTAATTATAAAATGCAAATTGCATGCTCATGTGCCAGGAAGTAACCATATTTAGCAGGTGCAGCTCAAGTCAGCCATGCTAGCAAACAATGTTAGCATAAAGAACATCTTTAAAACAAATTCAAAATGGGCGTAGTGTACTCAAACATTTCTGCATTGCAAGGTTATTTTAATTATTTAGAATTAATTGAGTTTGAATGGAAAGAGACTCAGCATTGCTCTGTGACTTTTTGTGCTCTCTTGTTTGAGCTCTCAGGTTTGTTGTGATTTCCTGGGTCTGCCAGAACACATTACCATATCCAAATTTAACAGCTATATTTGTGGCTCTGCCATCACAATGTTACAAGTTAAAAATGACATTCTTGAGATTTGCCATGTCAAGTTGTTATATTCACACTGACATATTGTATTTCTGGAGAATGCTGCAATGTTGGTTTTAGGTGCTTTTAATACTGTATTCAACTATAGGTGGAGTTTAGCTGTATACATTCCCATTGGTTTAGTCGCTTGCATCAGTTAGATCACTGTGCAGCCAACATTTCATGGTGGGGCCAATGTAGGCATGATGTATGTGCCCTGGGTATGGGCACTACATGGGTCTGTCCATGGGTTCCATGTTGGTGCCCTAAATGGGCTATTTCAGATAGTGCTGACATGGAAACCATGTAGGGCCCTTACCTCAAGCCCATATTGTGCCTACATTGGCCCTACCATGAAATGTTGGCGGAGTGCCCATTTTTGGCTTTGGCCTAATCCTGAAAAATGGTTCCTTTACAGTCTGTATACAAAGGTAGGAATATACTAAGGCATGCCTGAATTCAATTGTGTGACATTCTGTCTACTAAGTAGCTTCCATCTGGTTGAATTTGGAACACGGCATAGATCATGGGTTTTCAAATTCAAAGAAGACTAAGTGCGATTCTTTAAAAAATTAAGAAGGTATCAAATATTTTCTTAGTAACTTTGGTGTTATCTGATTCAACACTCTGCATCACATTTTTAATACACTGTGTATTTTAAATTCTTCTTTTAGAATTGTTCTGAAGTCTTGTCTTTGTAACATGTAATGTTTTTGGGAATACAAAAAAAATCTCAACCTTATTAGATTTATAAGTTTGAAGATACTATAAAGAAAATAAGAAGAAAATTGCACTTTTATTGTTAACAATGTTTTGCAGCACTCCACATATTTTATGTCTTTCTTCTTTAACACACCTGATCCAGATAATTGTAAGGAAAGAGCTCCATGAACTGAACTGTGATGTGGGTCCCCAGGAGTAGGAGAGAAAACCACTGGCATTTATCCTTTGCTGCATATGATATCCCATAACCCTATGCATCCAGTTTAAAGGTTGGTGATGTAGTGGTTTAAATAAATAAATAAATAAATACATTTGGTAACACTTTATTTCAATTTCCACATTCTACTAACTATAAGTAACTTTGCAACTATGTCAACTAACTCTCATTATAGTATTAATAGGCTGTCTGCTTGATATCTGCTAACACTTTATTGTGATGGTCCACCAACTGACATTCTACTGACTGTAATTAACGTGCAACTACATGTCAACTTATTCTACTAACCCTAAACAAAACATCTAACCCTAACCTAACAGTCTACTGCAGTATTAATACTCTAATGAGAGTTAGTTGACATGTAGTTGCAAGGTTACTTATAGTTAGAAGAATGTCTAAAGTGGACCATCGAAATAAAGCGTAACCGTACACTTGATTCCATTTATACTGAATTTTGTCTAAAGGTTGCTTGAATTTAAACGTGACTTGGTGTCTTGAAAGTCTGTCTGAGACTGAGGTGTGAAACCATGTTGCCTTAAAACAGCAACTCATTGAAAATGAATGACTTCCAGTCTATGTGTCTCTGCAAATTTCTGTCATTGTGAATATCCCTTTGGACTGCGAAATTTCTCAGACAGGCAGAACAGTGAGCTATGTGCCCTTAAAGTGGAGTCAGAAATATCATAATTACAAATTTCAAGCACATGAAAGAAGTCATATTTACAAACAGGAAACTCAGAATTTTTCCAAAAATGTTCCTATTGGTAGTCGTTCATTTAAGTCAGGGGTGTCAAACATACGGCCCACAAAGGTGTCCAATCCGGCCAGGGGGATGATTTGAACAATAATAAAAAATAGAGATGCATGGTCCACCAGCCATAAATCCGAACGGCTTTTAGTTTTATTTTGGCCAATCTCCATTCTGGACTTGCAAACAAACTGCTTTGAGACTGTAATTTGACCAGACTGTAATTTGTGTGGAAATTTTACGAAGTCTGTAAACGGGACATTAAAACAGGCACACACTGAATACGGACGCAAAGAGGAGAAAATTATGTACGAGGCACAAGCTCACTATTCGCGAAATATGGGAAGAAAAATACAAATATTGAATTTATATGAATGTATCTCTGAAGGGAACTGACTGTCTTCAGAAAGTTTCCATGCCATTTTCTTTTCCTCTTTATCTCCGTATAAAGTTGTGTTTACAAGCGCAGAACTGCTTAGTGTACAGCGGTAACCAAGGAAACGCTATATCGCTGCTTCCACAAGCGCCACCTACTGACAGAGAGTGAATTTGCATTTTCATTCAGTCTGCAATTTTTGTTTTGTGCAGGTGTCTTATGTAGCATAATTTCACAAAACTAGTCAGACCATGCTGTTTTTGCTGTAAATCTTGAAATTATATAATCAAATTTAAATAAAAAACAACTGCTCATGCTACAGAATCAGCAAATTTGCTTGTAAAAAAATGGAATTGGCCATGAAAAATCAAAATCGGTGCATAACTAATAAAAAAATATTAAATAAAACATTTAAAAAAAAAATGTAATAAAGTCTTTTCGCTGTAAAAACAAATGCCGTTTTCAAAGAGCAGTGTCTTTTTCTAGTTTTCTTGCAAATTAAATTGTAGTTTGTTTGGTTAATATTAATGTAATTGTCAGCGCACTAAGGTTTAAAAAAGGTAATTCGGCCCGCGCATGGTTACATTTTTTCCTATCCGGCCCTCAACCTAAAATGAGTTTGACACCCCTGATTTAAGCCATTTCACAAATAGTCACACATTCACATTCACATCTCGGCAGTATAGTGGATGCGCCTATACAGAGAATTGCATTCTAAGTTAAATGTCATGCAGTAGGCATACTAATTAAGCTTCCACACTCCGAACGAACACTTGGATATGCGCCTAATAATAGCGCAACTTTATGTCTGTTAACTTTAATATTAGAATGAGCGGCCATGTAAAGTGGCTAATTTTAGGCTCCTACTTACGTTTCAAATGAGAAACCATGTTTGAAGTCGATGAATGATTTGCCTGCAGAGTTTGCACATCGCCTTTTTGGTGTCATCCTTTACCTTCATAAAATGATCCCATACTTTGGATTTCCTGGCCAACATAATTACCACATGGACCAGTCGTGTTAACAATCTGTCCGTCATGGACTGTGTGACTTTGCCACTTCCTGTGGAGTTTTTTTTCTCTGCTCCCAACCAACCAGCCAATTAAATTTGTTCGACCAAGCCTCTTCTCATCGACCATAACCTATATATAGAAATCAAGTCTGAAGTGAATGGTGTAAAGTTAATCACTCAACTTTAACAGTTTGCTTTATGTAACAAAACATTTAGTTGTGATTACCATGTATAAATAACTAATAGAAATGATTCATTTGCATCATTTAGAATTCAGATGTAGTTATTTAGGTTTATTGTTCACAATATAATTGTTTTGTTTTGGCTCTGTCTTCAGTATCCGACTTGAATGTGTGACATGCCGCAATATCGAATGCCTGACTTGAAGATGTGAGCTTCCAAGCACTTGAAGGCAGCACTAGACTACTTCAATAGCAGCAACATCTAACAACTTCTCCATAACAACATATTACTGTATAATTTGTTAGTGGAAATTGAATGTTTTTGCAAATGCAATTTTAGTCTGGACCTGCTTTTTGATTTTTTTTTTTACTCCTAAAAGCATTTTTGTTCTTGCAGTGTCTTTGCAGGTGCACTAGTAAATCAGACTCTGTGATTTGGGTGTAGCTGCAGCAGCAGGTTGACAGGAGGGAGTGCTGCTGTAAATCAGGGATGTGTGAGAATAGCGTAATCATGGAGGGTGAGGAATGGAGGAAAAGAAAAATGTGCCTTGAGGGAGAAGTCATAGTTATGAAGGAGGTTTTATTGTTGTCTATAGCATTGCTAAAATCACTGACATGTTTAAGGGTCGCTTTCACACTCTTAGTTTAGTTCATTTGATTAAATTCAAAAAGTAAAAAGATGATCTTTTGGGTACAGTTTGTATGAATTTCAGTATACAAAACAGATGTGAAATTCTATTGATGGCATATCATTTGCATTTCAAATCAAACTTGTATATAATCAAACTGTAAAAAAAAAAAAAAAACAAACAAACAAAAAAAACATTATAGAAACTGAAGTGATAATGAGACATTTAGATTTCAGTCAAAAGTAGTAGTTAACTTTTATATTCTTTAAAATTAGATAAGATGTTACTCTTTTTTATTTTGTTGACATTTTAAGTAGACCTTCTCTCTCTCTCTCTCTCTCTCTCTCTCTCTCTCTCTCTCTCTCTCTCTCTCTCTCATCAGGAAGTGGCTGATGGATGCTACCATTTAAATAAGTTATGAGGGTACATGTGCATTTCCATGCATATATTGTTGACAAATGAATTATTCAAAGATGCTTCACTATAAAACTGAGTTTTATGACAGTTCCAAATGGGGCGTTGTATGATCGGCTCAACAAGAGATGGACAGGAAGCACTCATCAATGTAATTTACTGTGTGCTGAAAACACCAACTAAAACACCAACGCTGTTAGGACTTTCAGACAACAACTGAATTTGCATATGCAATGCAACCTGATTGAACACAAATACCATTAAAGGTGCTTTGAAATTTTGCTCTAAGTGCTATCAGGAGAAAAAAAAAAGTTAGTACAATGCTGTAAAGTAACAGTTAATCTTAATTTATGTCTGTTTACACAGAAAAACAACAACAAGTGTGTGTATTACAAGTTTAATCATTTAAAGAGTAAAGCATTGTTACCATGTTTAATGTTCTAAAGTATGTTTGGTCACACTTCATATTAGATGTCTTTAACTACTATGTACTTACATAAAAAAGTATTAGGTACAATGTTTGTACAATTTTTGTGTTGTATTGCAGAACATTTGTGCTGCTATTGAGGTGAGATACGGGTAAGGTTGGGGTCAGGTTTGGTGGTATGGGTAGGTTTAAGGGTGGGTTAAGGTGTAATGGAAGGTCAACAGTGTAATTATAGATGTTATCACAGAAATGTATTACAGCTGTAATTACAAGTAGGTATTTTTTAAAATATAAGTACAGTGTAAAAATGTATTTACACAATAAGAGCATTGTATCAAATGATTAATTTAAATGTTATTACATAGTAGTTGAAGACACTTCATATGTACTTTATTTTATGTCTCAATTGCAATTCTAAAATGCACCTCTAGGTGCAAAGTTCAATCACGCAGCTGTATGTGAAGTTCACATGCTAATGAGACAGTGGTTGCGATTACCAATTATTTGTCTTATGTTTTGCAGGTAAGCAGGTGAAATGTGTTTTGAGTGTTAAAGCATAGTTCTATATTAATATTGGTGGTGTTGAATATGTCATTTTTTATGATCATAATCATTGATTTAATCTAAGGTGAAATGATTCATAATGTGGGCATCATTTCCTTCATCTTCAACATCATTCCCTCTTTATCTTCACCCAAAAACGTGCAACACGCAATGTCCATCAACCCTTTAGCTGCGGAAGAAATATCTTATTTATTGCTGTTAATTCAGTGGCTGTTTAATTTAATATTTTCGCTGGTCCCTAATTAAAATCAATTCTTACCTATGAAAATTATTTGAACTATATATTATATTACATATTTTGAAATACATTTTCTCTAATAAAGACCATGGAGACAGTAAACTAATGAAGTTGGAGAATAGGATGCTGCTGTCAAAGTGCTGTCAAATTAAAAGCCTTGGCACTGTCAATATAAAAGTTCTGCTTTCAACACTTATTGGCCACTAATTAAAAAATTATATTAGCCAAATATTGGCTAATATAACGGCCTTGGCGATATATCGGTAGAGCACTAACATCAAGTTGGACACTTTCTGCTTCACGTAGTGATGCTCACACAGGCTGTGTCTGAAATCACCCCCTATACCCTTAAACACTGTTTGACCGGAACAGCCATTTGTAGTGGTGTCTGAAACCATAGTGGACGTTATTAAGTGCACTCACAATGCACAGCAATAACGAGTGTACAACCGATGTACGCTCAATGGCTAGAGAATACCCATAATGCACTGTGAGAGTCACGTGCAGAATGAATTACCGCTTCTTGCCAGAAGATGGCACCCGCAGCTGAATCTTCTATTCATCCATCTTCCAAACTGCTGGTCCAATTTGGGTACAGTGTAATATCATACAGGTATAAATTCCTTTTTAATTGATTATTAAATTGTTCAGTTAAGGTTTATACATAGTTTCCATGACAGAGTTCAAGATAAATCTTTTCATTACTACTGGAGCTGCAGTTTGCTAAGTTTGCTAACAGCAAACACAAACTATGCAAAAGCGGCAGCCCTGCCGGCGCACTCAGTGTCCAGATTCACTCACTTGTTTTCATTCACTCCCTCAAGTAGACTAGTAGACTAAATGTAGTGAATGAGGGTATAGGGGGTGATTTCGAACACAGACACAGTATTTGCTTTTTTTATTTATTTATTTATTTTTTATTGCAGACATAGTCTGTTTGTTAACATAATTTGATAAACATGGCAAAATATAAAATCACAAACTTGGATTAACATAACTGAAGGTGCCAAAATAAATGTGAAACACACATCATCGGTGAGTCTGGCCAGTTGTGAAATCTCCTGTTTGATCCGACATATCCAGCATTGGGGAAGCTCTGCACAAGCACAGTTGGATTAGGGTAAAGGTAAGTAAATGGTGACAGATTTATTTTTGTGGGGAAGTATTCCTTGAAAATTTTGTTTTATGACAAATACATGTTCATACAATTTATATTGCTACTATAAAAAAGATGAGAAAAAAAGATAAAAAACACCATCAGCAACTGAATTTGCATATGCAATGCAACCTGATTAAACCCAAATGCATTTAAATGTGTTCTGTGATTCTGCTTTTGAGTAAGTGCTATCAGGAGGGCAGACCTTAGCTTACAAAGTCTGGCTTCCAGACCGAGATAATTGCTAACATAAACAGAACAAAAATGTACCTCTGTTGGACAGAGGCAATCAGAGCTGTAAAGTAAAGGTTCATTACGGCTTTAAATTTATTGTTTAATAAAAGACACCATGCTGAGACAGACTGATGATTTTTTCCCTATGGTTAGCAATTTACTGTTCTTATCTTTTACTTTTTTTGAATTACATTATTGTGTGTGTGTGTGTGTGTGTGTGTGTGTGTGTGTGTGTGTGTGTGATAAGTAGGCTTGTATTGATTTTTACAGGCCTACTAATGTACATACAGTTGGTGGTAAAGGAATAATTCATCCAAAAATGAAAAATTCTGTCATTCATTTACTCACCCTAATGTGGTTCCAAACCTGTATTTTATCTGTGGAACACAAAATGACAATGTAGCTATGCTAAACTAAATTAAACAATGACAAACAAAATGTTTTTAGATTTACCTTAGTGAAAATGTTACTTTCTTGTTATAGCTAATTTAGCATTTGTTTATGGTAAAAAATGAAGTTGTAAAAAGCCAAACAATTATTAAATTGACCTACATTAAGTAACATTTTGGCTTATGTCTAAAAGTAGCAAATAGAAATATATTATAGATATTGAAAATTGAAGTATGGTCCAATATATATATATATATATATATATATATATATATATATATATATAATATAATATAGTATGAATGCTTTTGTCTTTGGAAAAATATATTTGTTTTGAGAAAAGATAATAATTTTGGCTGTAACACATTAGTGGATATATATAAAATATAGGCCTATACTTTACTTTTTTTTCAGAGTAGGTCAAAAAACACAAACAAAACTTGTATATAATTTGTATTTAGCCTGTGCTCACATCCAAAATTCAAAATTCAAAATTCAAAAAAAAAAAAAAAAAAAAAATCAATAATTTTGACCATTTGCATTTTTGAGGGAAAATAACAGCATGCGTTTGAAACGACATGATGATAAAATGACATAATTACTAGTGAATTAATGTGTATTTGATGAATAGCTACAGTCATATTTGTCTCATATTTGTTCTTATTATTATTGTCGATCTAAAGCAGTTTGCACTATTCTCCGGTATTGATTTCGATGACAAACAGAGAGCAATAAGATTTTATATTTCCACAGATCTGAGACAAATAAAGTATGAGGCAACTCACAAAACTTGCCCTTGCGATATCCCACTGCTCCACTTGCAAGGGCACGTACAGAAACAAAGCAATGCGCGAACACTTCATCAAATGAAGCAACGCTCACATACACAGCATCATTTTTGAAGACGAGGCAAGGCTGCTGTTCTCATACGCTCTCCCGGCTTGCAGGGGATTGAACCTCAGCCGCTTGCTTTTGCCGGGACAAGGAGCGCCCCACGGAGCCTTCCCTTTGATGTCGGCCCGCAATTCAGAGCCACTGATACATGTATCGATCACCGCGGCAACTGAAGCCTCTCTCCCGCTGCTCGCTATTTCATTTGTTCCCTGTGGTTCCTTCCTCATATTGATCCCTGTGAGGGGGCGGTGTTTGAGACTTACAGACATGAGAGAGCCGTTTACAACAGCGTACATCATTTTTATCTATCATTTCTAAGACTGTCACGCTTAACGTGTTTACGATTTTTCAAGCCCGTGGTTTATTTTCTTTTGTCTGTGGCTTATTTAATATGTGTCAGTATAATTGTAGAGTCTTAGCAGACATATTTTGGTAATTAATTATTCTGGTCTAGAATTCATCAAGGTACAGTACATAATGCAGTAGGAATGACAGGAACCTTACATCAGCTTTGCATAGCTATGTTTAGAATAGCATACCTCCTTACTCTTACTATGTCTGCAGTGTGAATACTGTGTGCCAGAGTCAGAAATGAACTGTTTTGTATTAAGGGGCAGCAACTGCCCTCTGAAATTGATTTTCAGGGACATTTGTTTTAACTTTATGAGGGCATTTTTTTGCTGCTACTACTCTAAAGATCACTGCTTTTCTACTAAACCAATAACTAGCTAGGCCTATAGAATATTATGCAATAAATCAATTGTTAGATTATGTATAAAAAACAGAAATTCACTACAGGAGCATTTTCTGCTTCAACAATCCTGCATACTACTGTTTGAAATGTGTGTTACATAATGCTCAGTTTCACTTACTAATTTTTAATTTAATTCACTTACTAATGTATTCATTAAAGGGTTAGTTCACCCAGAAATGAAAATTCTGTCATTAATTACTCACCCTTATGTCATTCGACACCCGTAAGACCTTCGTTCATCTTCAGAACACAAATTATTAATTTTTCATAAAATCCGATGGCTCAGTGAGGCCTGCATTGCCAGCAAGATAATTAACACTTTCAGATGCCCTAAAGACATATTTAAAACAGTTCATGTGACTACAGTGGTTCAACCTTAATGTTATGAAGTGACGAGAATACTGTTTGTGCACCAAAAAAAACAAAATAACGACTTTATTCAACAATATCTAGTGATGGGCGATTTCAAAACACTGCTTCATGAAGCTTCAAATCTTTTGTTTCGAATCAGTGGTTCGGAGCATGTATAAAACTGCCAAAGTCACGTGATTTCAGTAAACGAGGCTTCGTTACGTCATAAGTGTTTCGAAATTTCAATGGTTCACCACTGGGGGGTGTGACTTTGGCAGTTTGATACACGAAGGTAAGACTAACGACTAACGAAGGTCTTACGAGTGTCGAACAACATGAGCGTGAGTAATTAATGACAGAATTTTCATTTTTGGGTGAACTAACCCTTTAATTAGTAAAGTAGCATTCCATTCCAAACATGCTATAATCATACAAACCATAAAGAAAGATCAAAGCGTAAATCAAATGTGATCATTTGTAGCATTTATTGTTTTATTTAATGTAAAACAAACAAACAAAAAAAAAAAAAAACCTGGCTATATATTTGGAATAGCATAATACTTCTTTCTGCAAAATGCAGTATGTTGTCACATCACATGTATGTTCTGTTTTTGGTTTTGTTTCCATTCTGTTCCCTGTGTTCCTTTGCCTGTCATTAGTTTCTATGGTTCTTAATTATAGTCATGTAGAACTGTGTTACGGGTTGCTTGCGCAGGAAACACAGAACGAAGGAGATAGGAGATAAGATAAGTCTTTACTAGATAAATCCAACAGGTACAGGAAGGCACGCAACACAACTCATGAAAAACGAGACCGGACAATGAACATAGGAGAAACAGGAACTTAAATACATGGAGCAACTAACCAAAATGACAAACAGCTGTGACAATCAAGTTAGTGTCCATGGTGACTGATGATGGCGGGAAAACAGAACAAAGGAGATCATGTGACATATGAAAACAAACAGAACATGACTGAATCTGTAACAAACTGTTTCTGGTCTAGTTAATTATCTCCCTGCTCTATACCCTTAGTTTCCTCAGTTCTTTTGTTGGATTTTTTTTTTTTTTTTGTATCTAAGTGGTTGTTATTTATTCGTTCTCTTGTGATCTCCTATGTGGATTATATTAAAAACTGTTTCTGTCATATTACTAACATTACATATGTTTACTTGCATGCTATTTTCCTTTATGGTTTATTAAAAAAAGTGACAAAACGTGTAGCCAGGTATGGTGTCCCATACTTGTAATTTGCCCTGCATTTCACCAATTCAAGTGCACACACACACACCCGGAGCAGTGGGCAGCCATTTTTTGCTGCGGCGCCCGGGGAGCGATTGGGGGTTAGGTGCCTTGCTCAAGGGCACTCAGTTGTGGGTAATGAGAGTGAAAGAGAGCGCTGTTCATTCAATCCCCCCATCTACATTTCCTGCCGGTACTGAGACTCGAACCCGCGACCTTCCGACTCTCTAACAATTAGGCTACAACTGCCCCCATTAAATACCCAGATGACCATAAAGAGAACATCTCATAATGCAAGGACATTTCCTGTATGATACAAAAGTAAAATCAGCTGTTATTTTCAGCATTATCTTGATTTGAAAACATTTTTTTACACTAAAAAATGTATTAAAAATGCACCAAACTTTAATTGCAACATCCCTTGTTAAATTTAACGGTTACACTTTATTTTAAGGTGGCCTAGTTACATTGTACTTACTCAAATAAGTACTGAATAATATTAATTATCTACCTGTTCTTACTATAGAGTTACGGTTAGGGTTATGGTTTGGTTTAGGGTTAGTTACTTGTAATTATGCATAATTTACTTTTTTACTATAGTACTGTAAGTACATGTCGTAACTACTTCACCTTAAAATAAAGTGTTACCAATTTAACATATAGTGAGGTCATGTGATAACAATGGTTGAAACATAATGCATAATGTGTGCTGCTTTGCATACTGTTTTTACAAAAATAGTTTGCAGCATATGCACAGCATGTATTAAGATTGCATTTCATCCTAAACATTACTGTAATTATTTAATAAGAATTCTTTGCTTATATGAGTTTGTGTGGGCAGGGTATACCTGTCATCCTTGTTTATTTTTGTGAGTACATACTTTGTAGTTTGTTTAGCATTGAAATGCTGTCAGCTCCCCAGGTTTGGTCCGGCAGTGCAGAGTTAAAGTCAACCTGTCACTCTTTCTTTGCATAAAGGTTCTTTCAGCTCAAATTGTGAGCAGAGGAATGTTTAGAAGTGGCAGGTATCAGAAAAACCCTGTGAAGGTTTCACAGCCCATCTCTGTGTATTCAGCAGTGCTCTGAAATGTTAATACCATGTTATTCATAGTTTAGACCCACCTGGGATTCATTACGATAGAGATTTCACTTGAGCTATTCTGAATTTAGGTGTTTGATGTGCGCAAACCATTTTTTTTTCTTCTTTTGCCTCCATGACTAACTACAAGTACCAAAATTCTTAAGTAGGCATGAAACTGAAGTTTTGATCATTTTATCTTCTCAATTGTGACGTATATTAGGGCTGCACATTATTTAAAAAAAATAAACATTGTGATATGTTTTCAAATAATTCAGATAATTAAAATAATTTTTCTGTGATATATATTGTGATATGAAAAAAAAAAAAAAAAAAAAAAAAACTTGACGAATAGCTCTAGCTCTAGAATAGCTCTATTTGGAAAGAATTATTCATTCAAGAATGATTGGGGTGATTTTGTAGGGGAGTGAATATGCATAAAAAATAAACAAATTACAAATAAAGATACAAATGAAATAAACAGTGCTTTATGATTTTTCAGGTAAGTCTAACAGTATTCAGGTACAGAAATTGAATAATCACATATTCACTGTATAAATGAAATATAATTAATCTTTATTATAGCTACAAAAGTGATTTTCTCTTTGTATTTTGTTGTTTGATTAACATTAATGACACAGACAGCAGCAGGAATATTAGGCTGCTGTCACTTTAAGACCGAATGCACGGATCCAATATAATGATACATATTCGTTTTCTTTCTTAATTATTTATGTTCACGTAAGACTGTGTTTACGAGGATACTCGCAGAGATGGGCATTTTGACATAATTTTGCGTGATAAAATTTCGCATTATGATGGTTAAACTTAGCAATTAATCAGAGAATCACATGTGGTGCCTGGTCCGTATGGATCAACTACGATCCCTATACTTGACATTGCAATTCCTGCGATGTGACTATCGCAGAAGCGCACATCACTATATCGATGCTAAAACGATCGTGCACCCCTAATGTATATCCAAGTGAAATGGCTTCTCGAACAAGAAAAATTGTTGGGCTGGACTTGATTTTGTCCACCAGGAAGATTATGAGGGCACATGAATTTAATAAGAAGAAGAAGAAGAAGAAGAAGAAGAATTAAGAAGAAGGAGAGACAGTGTGCAATGTGAGGAAGCTTCTTCTATTCTAAACAGAATGAATGACATGCAGGTGAGTAAATAATCTATTTCTTTAAAGGGGTCATGAACTGCATTGTTTTATTGTTTTAGAATGTTTCCTGTAGTGCACTTATACTGTTAGTATGATTTTTTCATCAAAAATTGTGATAATTTAGAAATAAAAGGCAATTTTCCTACCCTGATTTTAGCCCTCTTATTTGAACGCGCTATATTTTAAGGGGTGTGTCTGCTGTGAGACTTCAGTGTAAACGCCCACTGCTGTGATTGGCTAACATCTTTGCATATGAAATAGCTAAGTATTACATGTTTAACTCTCTCGAAAACTTTTAGCACATTTTTACTATTACAGCTCTCAAGGTTAACTAATCGTGTAAAGTGTTGACTATATTTAGATCTATGGCATTATGTTTAGATTGTGGCATGAAAGGTTGCAGTGATGAGCAAGAAGCCAATCGCAGATATGCTGAACACATGAATGCAGCGATCTCTTCATTGCAACTCGATTTCTGCACACTAACGACTGCTTTCATAACTTACACTGCAAACACACTGTAAAAATAAGAGATTTGTTGATTATTACGGGAGTTTTGGCGCGAGTCCAGAACTCAGTCACTGATAAACTCGCGCTGTTTGATTGACAGCTCCAGCGACTGCAAAGGGAGCGTTCTTTGATCGCTTTCTATATATAATTTAATCATAGTTTAAATAACAGATTATTGAGAGATGTAAAGTTGACCGTTAAGTCATCACTGGTTTTATTTACTGGCACGAATCATTACAAATCAGAAATCACTGGTCACAGATCACGCATTAGAATTAACACCGTTACTTACATGTTGTCGCATTACTGTCGAGTCCATATCGTAAACGAACAAAATTACAACTTATTCACTAAAAATCCACAGTGACATTTACTGCATAAAAAACAAATAATGCTCAACTTAGACATTCACATTGTTGAAAATTAATCATATAACCACATTCCTAGCATTAGGATCCTTTGGAAGGTATTATTTTTAGTCCAGTGAGTGATCATGTGCTCTTCACTCTTCCTCATCTCATTAACGCCAGTGGGCGGGGCTAAAAGTTGCAATGATGAAGTAGGTGTTGATTTTCTTCTGCAGAGGCGGTCTTTCACCTATCTATTACGTCATAAATAGGCACATTCCAGGATAAGTCATTCGCTGGGCTTGGTAACATTAAAAGCTGTTCTTGGACTAACAAGTTTTCAGTTCTGAAACTTACAGGGTATTCTTATAGTATGATGACCTCTTATATATCAAAAGCTCAAGAATTTCTCCTTTGATTTCTCAGTTCATGACCCCTTTAAGATGAATAACACAACATTATGACTACATAGGAGCAAAGTTGATATTCCAATCACATATATACAGCCAATGAAAACTTCATGAATCATGTGTCCTGTGGTTTTGTCTACTACTGTTAATAAAACATTCCCCTCACACTGGTCCGATCACATGATTGTACATTTGCCAGGGCTTTAGTGTGAGACTTAATGATCACACCTTTTGCTCAGCTCGATGCTGCCTTATCCTAGGATTCCCTGTCATAAATCTCATTGGCTCAATATAGATTAGGCATGTCAGAGCTTTGCTGCCCGAGAAATCATCACCTTGGCCAAGACACTGCTTGTCAATCTTGATTAATCTTGTGGTCATGTTGCCGACGTCTCCCGTTGCGTGGCAGGAACAGGTGTATCGGGTTACCTCTGGGATTCTAATGAAATCTGCAGTGTACCCTTGTCCCAAAATCTAATTTACCTGCATTTTCATGCTGGGTCTGCCAATGACTTATTTAGTCCTTTGAAAAGGTTGAGAGAGGTTACTCAGGCACCCTTGGGAGTGGATTCTAACATACATCTCTCGGATGACAGACTGCAGTCGCTACAGATTAATTGATGAGGGTTCATATGAATTGACACTCATGTCTGAGTTACATCAAGGAGAATATAGATTTTTGATGTCTGACGTGCTGATTTAAGACCGTTGCTGTCTGTGAGGAAAATTCCTTTCGCCAGTTTTCAAAATTAAATTGCAATATTATTGGTGCATGCCATTTTGTTTTGAGCTATGGTTTTCATGAAGCATCTAGGTAAGTTGAAATAAAATCCTGAAGATGTATTATTTTAAGATTTATTATTTTAAGAGGTAACACTTTATTTTACATTGTTACATATGTTACACGTAGTTACTATAGTAATAACTATAAATTATGCATAATTACATGCAACTATGTATTACTATTGATATTACTCAGTACATAAATGTATAACTACAGCGTAACAAAGACACCTTAAAATGAAGTGTAACCTTTTAAGATTATTTTATTTTATTTTATTTTATTTTTACCCAATAAGTAATCAGAATTTCCATAATGATGTTACAAGTTGTCAGAGGTCAAAGTTGATTAATGATTCTGTCCGAGGTTATAATTAACAATAAAATGCAGTCCATACACACAATGACATGAATACATCTCTTCTAAGATGAGTGTGTTTTTAATTTTTGAATTAAAATTCATGTTTACATTTTATATTAAAATGAGTAATGCTAGTACTCATTACATTTTGCATGGCACCTAACTTGTTCTGCAGCAGTTTATTTCTGCTACAAAAGAAGCGTTATTGGGCATTGAACAGGGCATTGAAGGTACTATATATTTTGCGTTTTGCCCTCACTCACCAAAACTTGTCAACAAGGCTACTTTACATGAATGTGAGTGTATTATCAGGTAGTTGCTGAATTACAGGTGCTTTATATGTGAGATGAGGACCGATGATGATGCTGACACCAGCACGTCCAGTGCAAGCAGGCTTTGACAATTTAATTTTACTTGACATTATTTTATTTATCTGATTTATATTGAAGATACATTTTTGAAGGATGTTGGTTTACTCATGCCCTTTTTGGGCACTTGAGCTTATTTGAGACTTGAGTGTTTGTAGAGTGTTTAAGAGGCTGTTGTGTCGACCTTGGTTTATTGTAACATTGAGGTTTTATTTTGATTTTAGAAAATAAATGTGTCATTACTCTCCTCACAAATCAACTGTTTCTTGTTTTACATTGCCATGTATCTATAGGTGTTGAGAACTACTAGTCCTTAACACCTAAGAGACATGCCAGTGAAAAAACAAGAAAGACTACATTTGAGCCTACATTCAGTACGAGTAAAACACTTAAGCACTGTTAAGATCAGATACTTCCTCAAGTACAGACGGAATTGGTGACTTGTACCTTGTAACAGAGTCATTTTTGCTGTAAGTTATCTTTACATTTACTTAAGTATGGTTTTCAGGTACTCTTTACACCTATGATCATAATGAAGTAAATCCTCATTAAGAATGGTATTCTTGAAAAGAACTTCACATAGTTTAGCATAATCATCTTCAACTGATTCACTGCTTTATTATTTGAAAATTTTGTGCATCAAATCAAAGTCATGTGGTGCGACCAACATGCAAAAAAAAATAGGCTAACTAAAATAGGATATTATCAATACTAAGTTATCAATTATCATATTAAGCACTCCTGCAGAGAACCAAAGATGTTGATATTATAATTTTGGTAAGTTTTCAAAAGCATATGAACCAACTTGAATCCAAATATTACATTTCTATGAATTTGACATGTTTTCATCTGTCATCTTCAGTTCAAACAGTTGCCTTGTTGTAGGGTGCAATACCCAGCTCAACGCAGAACCCTAAGGCAAAGAACAAAGAGAAAATAGATCAGAAGACATCAAAGTGAACGACTTCCTCCGTTTTGAGGTCAGAAGATAGTTCAGCATCCTTTGTAGTGGAACGCAATTGGAGGTAGGTCAATATGCACCCAGTCCGCAGCTCACCCTTGCCGGTTGCCACGAAGCTTTCACATCACGACTGTGATTACATGCCTACTTGTACGCCTCTTCCTCCTTCAGCTTCGAGGAGAGCGAGCGCTGTAATCCAGGTGTCCACACCACCTGTGCGGTTTTGTTAGCACCTGCGGCACTGAAGATACTCAGCGTTCCTCTGTACCCATTTCATTTTCTCCAGCAACGCTGGCATGGCAGTAAAGTCTGTTGGGAACCTTAAGAAAAAAAGTTTGCAATTTGTTTCTGCCCAGCAGGCGTGGTAAATACAGGCCCCCCCAGGGATGTCACACAGATGATTTTCCACACCACATTGTATGGGTCCCACGGGCTGTCATATCACCTTTTTCCCAGAATGCCTAAGGCACCGCGATAAGGCCTCTCCTGATGGGACTAATGCCGCCCCTACTCTGCAGGTGATGAGAAATCAAATTTGAACAGCAGACTGCACTCATAATAGCTACAATCAGACAAACAGGTGACTACGGCTGTGAAAGAGACAAGCCTTTCTCTGCAATCTTCATGCTATCTTCTGTTTGCACATGGTAATGAAAACGGATAATTAGGCCTTTCAGTTCCTAAAATGCACCTGTTTTTGCTTCCATTTATAAATGTGCTTAACGATCTGCTGTTGCAGTAAAAGTTTCTTTTTCTTTTAACACAATCTTTTTCAGAGTTTCTCATACATGGAAAACTATCACAGGCATTCCTTATCCAACAAGCCAGTGTGCCAGAAACTCCACAAGGAGTCGAATTTAGATTCGCTCTGAGACATATCAGAAGACATAATCACAACTCTGCAGCTCTCCCTGTCTAGGTGAGAGTTTATCCATGTAAACAGTTTTTGATAAATGGCCTCGATTACACTACTGAGTGACAAGGCAGTGCAAAGTGACCATGTCATCTCCTTCAATTAAAGTTGCTCCTTGGGTTGTGTGGACTTTATCAAAGGTTCAGTCTGAGCTTGTACATGCTGTCAGGATAAATTAGGGCTGCTGACCAGAGAAGCATGTGGCAGCACTTAGGACACTTTTCAAGCTGGCTGCAGCCAGGCCACGGGGGATTTAACCTGCAAATCAGTGGGCAGAGATCACATCAGACCGAAACAAAGGCACTGAGAGGCATAGATTTCTGCTCTGTAGGGGATCATTCATAAATACGTCATTCCTTGTTATTTGGTTCGATTGAAAGCTAGTGAATATTAAAGGAGCTCAAAGGAGTTATGTTTTCAGAGGTTTTCATATGTAATTGTACAACGAACATGAGGTTTGCAATCCATTATGATACAGATTCATATTTGCATAAATCAGAGGTCGGCAGCCTTTTTGTCATGAATTTTACATATCAATTTTACATATATATGCATACATGCATACAGATGTAATTGTATAAATACATGTTGTAGTTATGTTTTTATATATAACCATTATAATAGTTCATAAATGTTATATACCTGAATAAATTAAAAAAAATTATAGTTGAAACTTTGTGATCCATGTTATCCCAAATTTGCTTATTTCATTAGTAACATAGAAATAGAGCAGAATATTAAATATTTCTTAAGCAATTTTCATAAAAATCCCACAGTACATGTGTGATATTTTCCCTTAATCAAGTATCTTGCATATCACCAACATTGTGTTTTATGTTAAGGATACCAAGGATACCGAAATATCACAGCAATCTCTTCTCAACACAACAGACAATTTGAGATTAGCATTATTAATAATCATGCTGGTGAACGGGATTTCACCAAGTACAACATGTTCCTGGATCAACATCTTTGTTGACATTCCAATCAACCAATCAGATCTGAGGGATAAGTTTACAGTTTATGTCAAGTTTAGGCTTACAACAAGGGATAGGTTGTTATTCACCTATCATTTCCCTCTGATTTTAGGGATAATTTATGGGTAAATGTTTGGACAGGAATGTTGTATTAGGATCAACAAAATATGTTGATTCAGGAACATGTCTTACTTGGCAAAATCACAGTGACCTAATGATGCTATATGTGTGATGTATAGTCTACAGTTACATTATTTTTTGTTGGTTTATTATTATGTTATTATTATTATTATTTACTTACTGTATAGAGCTGACATTTTTTCTTTATCATGTGTAGAGGGTCCACATTTAATTAACAATTAACTGATGAGTATATCAGATGAGCGAGATTAGAAATTCTACTAGTCTCAGTTAATTTGAAATAAAATGAACCTTTTATGATCTGTATTTTAATTTAATATCACTTTGAGAGTAATTGTGTATTTTTCAGAGGCACAGCAAACACACTGAACAGATGTGGGAGGCAACAGGTCAAAACTCCCAGATCAAGACTTGAGGTCTCGATGTTATGCATCAAATTGCAGGATTCAGAGCGTCCTGGTCATAATTTGCAAGAATTGCTACTGCTCACATCTGCTGTACACACACCTCCTGTGTGATTAGTCCATTTAAAATGCCAATATTCTCTCTGGAAATGGAGACCTAGACAAAGTGGGAGCTTAGCTTTCAGCTAGCATGTCAAGAGACAACACAGTGGGAAGAAATGAGGTTCAAACCATTAAACGAATCATTCATGCTGTCTGACTGATGTATTTAGAGTTCTCCGTGCAAGTACCCTCCCTCCCCCACCACCACCACCCCATCAACCAGGTTCATTTGAGAGGTTTGTTTTCTTGAAGAGCGGAAAATATACAGATCAAGACTAAAGCCTCTTTTTCACCGTCTGATTCCTCCAAATGTGACTGTCTGTATTCACCCCCTGATGGCAGCTGTAATGCACTTTCAATTTGTTCACAAAACAATTTTGGCTGTAGTCACTGCATGTTAGAGATGTGCGACCTTATGGACATTTTTGTCTTTTTCAGTTTTGTTTTTTTGATAATTTTGCCTGTGTTAATGCCAACTATATTTTGGCACAGGTGTGTATTTTTATTGGAATTTTACTATTTCACCCACATTTCCTTAAAAAAAAAATCTATTTTGCACTAGGTACACAAAATAGTTCCTCTCAGGACCTTTTGGACAAAAATGTCCCCATTGAAACCCATTAAAACTGCAATTTTTAATCCCAGGGCCATTTAACTATAAAATGATGGAATCTTTGTTAATAGGCTTTCATTTTGTTAGCAAGGCTTCAAAATTTAAATTATTACTATTTTTTACCAGATGGTGCCATTTTCTCAGGTTTGGCCAATAAAGAAAATACTCAGTTTATTCTTGTTTTCTGCTTATGCATATTATAGAGCCAATTGGATAAATTAAGGCTGATTTATACTTCTGTGTCGAGTGTACGCCGTAGCTATGGCGTAGGCTACACGTGGTACACACAGCCTACGACGTAGCCTGAAGTGCACCTCTTCAAAAATGTAACAACGCGTCAATTCTACACGGACCGCAAGCGCTGTGATTGGTCTGCTAGAACCCCTCCCTCAGGTCAAAAAACTGGCGTGGAGCATTCGGAGAAGAGCGAGTGTTTTCAACTTCCATAGGAATGAAAAAATGCTCTGTTTCAGGGGACACATGCAGTCATACTGCAACAAAAGTCGTTACCTATTTGCCGCTTCTATTTGTAAGCTTCTCTGAAAACATACATGACAAGCTGCTTCTTCTTTGGCTTTTGCCTTGATATGCAACATGACAATGTGTGTGTTTGTGCGTGTGTGTGCTTGTAATATTTGAGAAAAAAAAAAAAAAAAAAAAAAACTCAACTGCAAATCACAAATCCAACCACTGTGTATACCAGTGGAGTTTTGCTGGCACCTAATGGGGAAAATTTGGTACTGCGCCCAAACAAAATCTTACTGAAAGCTCATTTTTTGAGATATCAAACTCAAATTTGGAACACAGCTTGTTTAGATTTTATGGCTTTGATTTTCTAGCAGTTTTAGAGTTCATGTTTCATAAAATATATATTTTGTATAAAATAATGTTCATAAATCATTTTCATAAATTTAAACCTCTATAACTTTTTTTGATTTCACTTAAGTCTGTGTTTCCAAGCTTCAAATTTTTATAAAAGTTTTTTGACAGACATTTTTGTCCTTTTAATGTTCATGTAACATGAATCATGTACATAATAGCATATTTTCAATTCAAAACAGTGAAATTTCATAAAAATGTTGAGTAGTTTGCATCATTGGATATAACCATCGGTCGCTAAACATTTCTATCATAAAACAGTTGTCAAATATTAAATGTTTAGCTACTTACATTTTACGATGCACTCTTTCACTGCTAAAACTAAAGCATTGTGAAATTTGCGCTCATCTTCTGTGAACAGTGAGGCCCGCCTTCTTTGATTTGATTGGCCATCTTAGTCATTTTGACATTGACGAGTGTTGTTAAACCACTGATGATATACAGCATAAAAATGTAACATTTAAAACTTTTTGTC
This sequence comes from Mylopharyngodon piceus, assembly GCA_039654765.1. Taxonomy (NCBI): domain Eukaryota; kingdom Metazoa; phylum Chordata; class Actinopteri; order Cypriniformes; family Xenocyprididae; genus Mylopharyngodon; species Mylopharyngodon piceus. The sequence continues at coordinate 7,850,862 of CM077458.1, read as the reverse complement.
ATCCTAACAACAAACAGAGCAGTTGTTGAAGTAGTAGTCTAGTAGCTGAAGAATTTTGTAATGGATGATTATCTTGTCAATAGGATAAAAATTCCCATCAGGTTTTACAACTGCTCAGCAAATTGGCCTGAATGGACAAACCGGTGGAAATGTGGGGACTAATTGCAAAGTAAACATCTCACCCACTTGGACATCACCTTTTTTGATCATGTCTGAATTGAAAAACTTGGAAAAACAAAATTATCTGTAAGTGAGGAACTTTTTAGCGATCGCTCTGAGTAGATGTACAAAATATTTATTTAATTAATATTGATTGTTGAAACCTTGCAAACATCTAAATGAGCATGAACTTTAATTATTCTATTTAGCATTATCAGAAAAACGTAAAGCAGAGAAGTTCACCGCAAACCACTGGAAAATATAGTGCTGTACTGGAGTATGTTAGACTATTAGAGAGTGGAAACAGGAAGTGTAGCTTGTCTTGAGTGAGGGTTGGTCCTCCAGTGTCCGTTTAGCCGTGAGATTTTCATCTGACTGCTCTCCTCGAACAAGACAGAGAAAGAGAAAGGGAGAGGAGGAGATATTGATTTATAGCCTCCCACAATGCATATCTCTCATTCATCACTGTGTCCATGTGCACTGAGCCATCTCACAATGGCTGGAAGTCTACACATAACCACAAAGTATACAACTCTACAAGAACTAACACATGCGTAGGTCCATCAGTGGCCCTAAACGGTATTTAGCCACTTACAGTAATGTCATTGAATGTAATGTAAATGCAAAATATTAAACCTAGTGGCATTTATTATAAAGAAAGATGGCACAAGCACACCTTTAGGAGCCAATGTGCAACATGTACAACATGCAAACAATATCTCCCCTCAGGAAAAAAAAAAAAAAGCTGTCACAAGCTGTTTCAAACAATAAAAGAAGACATTCTAGGGACCGCAGCCACATGTAAGATCTGCTCAGAGTCATTACCCAGGCCATGGCTCATAGACTACATTCACTCAAGAGCCCTCTTGTCATTATCGGCCAGTAATTTTATTTGCTTGTTAATTTATTTCCATTAGCGTTGTTGTATCATTCATAATCACGTGTTAATGACTGAGGTATTAAGTCTTGTTAGCAGAACTGATGAAGGCCAGACTGTTGGGGTCACCGTACACATTTGCACGTCATATTTTTCCTTTTATGGTTTCATTCTTTGATTTACTTCTCTGTCTATAAGCCCTTGAAATTAAGTAGCCTATCACTTGTCTTGTACAGAAAAAACTAAGCCTTTCTTGCTTAAGGTGATAAAATGATTGATCATGTCTTGGTTAATGACTGTCACACTGATTAGCACCTAGCATCCCTGTAGCAAATTATTTTAATAATTTAATGGTTGTATTTTACCTACACCAAGTTTGCAGTGGCATTTTTGTGAAGGAATGTATCATTCTGTCAAATTTTAATAACCTCCTTCAAAGGGCTGTACGACTTTATTGCAGTTTTACTGCAGCAGGGATTTTAGGAAACAATTTGTGTCTTGTTGATATGCTATAATGCTGATTTCCAGGACTGGCTGGTGCTGGTGCTGATGAATGCACATACAGGAGTGAGAACTAAAGGAGGGGGAGTGGGGTGAAATGGTGAGATGGCACAGCAGGTAGGCAGGAAACAGAAAATGACAAGTTCTAATTAAATAAAAAGTGGTGTCGGAGTAAGCAGGTGTTGGACCTTGTGCCTTCATCTTTTGACTTGCTTAAAGGTAGTGTCTAAACAGATGGCAGCTTTAACTTGGATGTAACTATAGCTGTAACTGTAGAACTTCGAAAGAGTTTCTTTATGTCTAAAAGATTTCTCTCAAAGAAACTTAAAGATCCTAAAGTCATTGCTACTATCCTTAGCTGTGATGTCAATGGCAGCAGACAGGGAGAAATATAAATACATGATATAATTTTTATTGCAAAAAAAAAAAAATTATTGCACGGCTGCTTTTGGCACGAATCTACAGAGAAAATGGGAATTGAAAGGAAAGGGCTTAACAGCAAAAAAAAAAGTGTCTGGAACTCAGAAAAACTCAAAAATTAACATATTTCATATAAGGGAACTCATCCCATGAACATTGTGAAAGCACAACAATATGAAACTAACTACAATGAAAAAAAAAATGGTGTAGGATTTACTTTGGAACAATGTTCACAAAAGTAATTGCTTGTAAATATCACAAATATGGCATCACAAATGGTACTTTCTTGTAAAAAAATACTCTAATGAACTTCAAAAAATATTTTTTACAGTGTATACTGTATGTCATTGACTACAATAAGCACAAACAAAACATGCAGCTCTTGGTTTCAGCATGCTAACCTTTGGAGGTTTTGCAGATGAAATGAATGAGGTTTATGTTGAGATGTGAAATGCTGCCTCGTTATACTCTAGAAAGCAATTCTTCTTCAGTGTAACAGCAGTGAATAATCTATTTACCTTAGCCTACTAATATGCTGATGATAAAAGTATCTGACATTAACATAAATAGCTGTTCATCCTGTAGTTGAGAGATAGTATATATTCCCACAAACTAATTCTGCCAAAAATGCAGTTGCTCGCTTACTTCTGCACTGTAAAACCCGATAAGTTCAGAATACTCAAAATTTTTGTAGACACCGATTACCTCAAAAATGTAAGTAAAGCAACTAAAATCTTTTAAGTAAACAATAATTATAAATAACAATTAAGTCAAACTGATTTTTATTTTATTTAATGTTTAAGTCCACTACTTAAAACTATTGTTTATAATACGTAATGTTTCTCATTTTTCAATTATTTTGATGCAGTGGTTGTAAAACCCGATAAGTTCAGAATACTTAAAACATTTAAGTAGGCATAGTAAAACTAAAAAAAAAAATGTATTTTGTACTACACAAACTCACTAATTACAATTTAATTGAAATATTGGAAAACTAGCACCTTATTTTTATGGTTAAGTGTTAGTTAGCAACAGCACTACATGCTGAAAGCATGTGCTAATGCAGTGTTTCTCAAACTTTTTCTGCCATTCCCCACTTTGGAGGTAGGGAAGGGTTCCAAACCCCACCTGTCCCCAATCGCCCCAACAAAATGGTAATAAACTAGGCTTTAAGTTTAACTGTTAAAATATATTAAAATTTATTTTATTAACATCACATTTTAAAAACATAACAGCATTAAAAACTTTTAAATAGAGAAAATAAAAGTGCAATTATATTATCACTTCGCGTCATGCTTGTCACGTCACACACCGCAGCCACAATAACACTGTATGACAGATGTAACGCTTTTATTTCGTTTCTATTTTTTTATTCAAAATATTCACAAACTTGCTTACCATGTCATCAACTATCTGATATTCCGATTCTCAAATATGTGTAAGTGAGTGTGTTTTGTTGTTTAAAACGTTAATAAATGATCTTGATCTATAACGTGAGATGGGCGCCGCCATGTTTGTTTGCGCAGCTGTTCAGAGAGCCCTGTCAGTCAGCACATGAATTCATCACTTTCTCCCAAAATCCATGTAAGTAAGTGGCCGGTGATCTGGGAGAAAAATAGAGTAAACTTTATAGTTACTTACACAATGTGTATCTGATACGAATAAAACACGTCGGCAAATTATATTTGGATTGTTATTGCTGCTTCCATAGACATCAGTGTGTACTTTACAAACTCTAAATGTATTGTTTTACTAGTACTTATGTATATTTAAATGTCTGAAACCTAAAATAAACATTATGTTGTTGAAAACACTGCATAGTTATGATAAATGACAAGCGCTGCTGAGCGTGTCCATCTCTGGCTCAGTGCCAGCCAAAGCACGAAAGCACAGTTTGAATCTGGCGAATGAAGTGACGTCTCTGAACGTTCTAAATCCCATATGTGGGACCGTACCGCTCAAAAGGTTAATAGAGATGGGCATAAAAATGACCAAATTTCCTCTCGTTTGTCGCGCCCCACTTGTCATGTCTCTATTTCCCATCAGTGGGGTCACACTTTGAGAAACGCTGTGCTAATGTAACCATCAAAGAGATTATCACCATTTACTTGCTTGAACTGTTAATCGACATGCAGTATATATAGCCTTGAAGTTTTGCAGCCTATTCTTGACCTAACCACAGGCACTACTCTTCACCACGATGGTAACCCTAAAAAACTTCAACATCACAGAAACACCTTTAAATACCAAAATAACAGAACATTAAAGGGGGGTATCACACACAGTTTCTGCCAATCTCATCTTAATCTTGAGTACCTACAGAGTAGTAGTGCATCCTTCATCTCTCCAAAAAGTCTTTAGTTTTATCATATTTATAAAAGATACATACGCTGTACCGAATATTTACGAAAACAGCCGAGAGCCTGGAGGCGTGTCCTGTGAGCGGAGATAGAGTGATGAGCTGTCACGACCATGCGCAGCTTTTGTTTAGAGATCGGCGGCAAGCTATCAATGTATGCTAAACAGATGTATTTAAACACATGCAATAAATCATCGCATTATCCATGGATATAGCGTATAGTGAATGATGAATAATGAATTTATGAATTCACTACGTTTGTGTTGTTTACATTATATGCACTTAGGCGCCTGTTGCCAACAAAACAGACATTTGAAGCAGTTTTACTCACCACCTGCGGTTCCGACTCATGACCGGGATCATTATTGCTGTGACCGCTCCATCTTTCAGTTTCAAACGATCTGTAAATCCAGCGTAGAACTGGGCCTTATTTATGAAACCATAAGTGCCGATCCTGAGGGCTCGAGCAGCCACGGAAAAACACGAGATATTCTCCATTCATTTTAACCAATAAAAAAGTCATTGCAACTATCAGTTTCTATTGTTATTTTAATAACAAATATCGAGAGCGCATCAATGTATTGCGTGAGCACAAAACTCTCAGCTCTACTTAACGCTGGGTTCTTTGGGAAGCAAGGTTATCTTTCCCTCACAACCAAAAACACACTCCTTTGGTGACATTGTTGATTTCGTGAAGTCCTGTGACCTGTGCAGCACTGCCGACGACTTCCGTAAAGCCGAACGCACGTTGATGGGCGTGCTCTTGCTCTCTCGCTCTGGTCAACATGTGCGCGTGCTCTTCTGGGAGAAGTGCCCGTACAAGGAATTCCGACCTTGTTGACATCACTCAGGCCGATACTCAAAAAAAAAGATCCCGAATCCTGTAAGGATTTGGAAGAGAATTTTTGGCACAGAAATACTCTGTCATTCGTCCAATTAGTGTTTTGAAACTTTGGCCATGTTTAGCATGAGAATCCAACTCTTTAACAGTGTAAATAAGTCAGAATACATGAAATAGCATTAGACCCCCCTTTAAACAATAACACATCTTACCTTGTATTAATCTTGTGCAAAAACACACAAAATAACACTCAAATTCAACATTTATTCTCCTTTCACAGTGTAACGCAAAGCATACTGGGAACTTGAAATATGCTGCATCTCAGTTTAATGTTGAATGGATTCTTCTGATAACGTCGGTTAGAGCAACGACGTGATGTGGATGACGTCAATTTATGTCACTCAGTAAACTTAAAAATAATTTAAGTATAAGGGTTTACTCAAAAATGTTGCGCTACACAAAAATAAAACTAATGTCCTCGTTCAGAAAATGTAATTGTTTTAAGTTGCATCAATGATTTAACAGACTTTAACTGCAGTGTACTCAATCTTTATAAGTTAGTAGTACTGATTGGGTATTGCGAATAAGGTGAGATTTCGTTTGCATATTAATATGATAATGTTCACATTGCATAATCTACTCATTAGCCAAATGTGTGACTCAGTGACCTTACTTCACCGCAACATCTGCTAAGTGTGGTGCAGTTGTTAATAATATTTGCTAACATTGCAATCTGAATTTGCTATGCATGCTGCTGCTGTATGAAAAAGTACTTTGAATTGCTGTACGCCCCGCTCAATTTTGCGAATACATATGCAAATACCTTTTTTTTTTTACAAGTTCACATACCAGCAATGCATCGTCACTGTATCCTCACAGCAAACTGTAAAACTCAATAAGTTCAGAATACTCAAAATATTTGAGGAAGCTTATTACCTCAAAACATTTAAGTAAACTAACTCATTTTTTTAAGTTAGTAGAACTTAATTTTTTTTGACAAGTTGGGTGGGGCCGAGAGCCGTGGAAGAGGAGCAAGGCCAGTGTGATGCACAAGTGTCTATTATTAACAATCACGTCACCAGCATCCCTTCCCTCCCACAGTTCTCAGCGTCACCTAATTCATCATAATGTTAATTACATACAGTTCATTTACATAAACATCACATTCAGATCTTGGTTAAATGTTAGATAGCAAATAACACGTTATGATGACTATAAAAGAGACTGTCAATATATACTTGCATGTATATAATCAAACAACATACAGTAAATGGTCTTAAAAGTTTTGCAGCCCATCCTCAACCTAACCACAGGCTCTACTCTTCACCACAATGGTAACCCTACAAAACTAACATAACAGAACCCCCTGTAAATCCCAACATAACATGTCTCCCTATGTTAATCTTGTGCAAAAACACACAAAATAACTCAATTTCAACATTTATCTATACAGTCTGATGCAATGCATGCTGGGAAATAGAAATCTGCTGCAACTCAACTCAATCATATTAAGTTCAGCTTACTACAATGAAATTGAGTTTGTACAACTTTTTTCTATTAAGTACAATGAACTTTCATTATTATTTGAGTGGAACAAACTCATTTCATTTAATTAATTTCACTGTTCAGCTTTACAGTACAACTACATTGTCTGCTTGTTGCTGCTGCTGTATATTACTAAGCATATTCGCTAGCTGCTAATATGCTTAGTAATTCACTCTATGCATCAAAACAGGACCACTAACATGATACATGATTTTAAACCTTGTGTATTGTTACTTAATTTAGGAATTAATAAAGCAGACCTCGCAATAATGCATAGATATATTATGATATATCATAATAAAAGAATGTTCACTTATCTTAGATGATAAATTTCAGAGGAATTCTGAAAGTGTGCTGCAAACTGCTACAGCAAATGATAGGCAAGTATTTGAAAGCTGAGCAGCAAGCTGATTGGCTACTGATAGAGCAGGAACCAATCAGCTGTGCCCTATAGAGAATGATGTGATTGCAAGCAGATTGGGTCAAGATTTGGTCAGCCCACGCCATCTATAGTTTCATATATGAAACTGAAATACGACATATGACTGTTAGGTTTTACAGTGAAGCATATACAATATAATCCTTCAACAACAATGACAAGTTATTGCAGAACATCACTTTTTCTATGGAGAAAGTTAATGGGATTTTTAGTGTCAAAACACTACTGTTGCACTGTATTCCCAGCTAGACAGCCTATTACAGGTAGTTCTGCCCCAAACTCATGCCATTGGGACAGAAGTTGCTATATTGGAGCACTCAAACAAAGTAATATTTTGAAAGTGCCACAGAGAAGTCTACTTATAGTTGTCTCTGCACATTAAACTGGGGTTGAATAGACAGAAATAGATATTTTAATGTCAAATGAAATGCATCACCTTTATATGAACTTAGTTATGAAGCATCCATCTATTCTTTGGTGCTTCCATCTACTGTGAAGGTTCATTTCAGCTAAAAAGGGCATCATTCCCTATTACACAACATTACAAGATAAAACAGGCCTGATTGAAATGGTTTAAAGGCTATCATCTCAGAGAAAAAACTGGTGGAGAAAAACAACGTAGAAGACAAATAAATCTGACGATTTCAGTGTTACTGTCAGGTGCCTTGGGTCAAATTTACCACCCTGACTATCAGGTCAAGGACATCACAAGCAATTATTTCAGCCACAACACCACAAAACACACTGAAATTTGTTATTATCGTTGCCTCCATCTACCCCTTTGGGAACTTAAAAAATAATGAGTGGGACACTGCGTAAATGGTGTATCCTGAGAGAGTGCCAAAATGAGATGCCGCCTCACACATCTTCTGCGGCTGAGGCATCAATGGTCATTCTCTCCTCCAGCACTGTGGATTCATTACGTCTCTGCTCTGGGGTCCCTGTGATTGAACCATCTCTCCATTTCTCTTTTTCCCTGTGTGTCCACCGAAGTACCTCACGTAGCTCGTCAGCATTTTCAGCCGCACATTACTAGCGTGCCACACTCTCCCTGGATATGACCCTGCAGCAATGCAACCGCACTTTCCTGCCTCCATTTTCTCAAACACCGGTGGACATTCTCACACACGTGGATGCTGACCTCGCTGTGGTCTCATCAAAGCACGGAATCAGCCTCAATTTAGCTCTGTGGCCGAGACTCATTCTTGCCATCCATGACTGCCTCTGTGTCATCATGGGTTGAGAAATAACTAGGTCTGTTTCCTCACATGAACAGCTTTTTTTTCATCTCATTAAATATTCCTCTGTACGTTTTTTCACCTTACTGACATGTCATCAGACCCTTCGGATGCTAACAATAGATTTGGGACATGAGAAATTAAAAGGACATTAAAAGATTAAAAGACATTAAAAGATTGGTTCACCTAAAAATGAAAATTCTGTCATCATTTACTCACCCTTATGTCGCTGCATACTGTATGTAAAAAAAAAAAAAAAAAAAGAAAGAAAAAAAGAATATTCACTCAGCTCTTTTCCATATGACAGTTTCATTAATATTACATTTATGCATTTGGCAGATGCTTTTATCCAAAGGGTTCAAGTTATATGTCTTGCATGCATTTCCTGGGAATCAGCCCATGTCCTTACTGTTGCTAGTACCATATAACTTCCATTCTATGGAGTGCAATAATGCCCTTCCACTTTTCAGCAGCCTTGGTTCCGGAAGTATCTTCCCCATTCATTTTTCCCACAAGGAATCGAAAGTCTCTGTTAGAGAGTTATAAACCAACCAGATACAAGGTGAATCACAACTTTACAAACTTTGTTATGAAGGAAAAAAGAAATCTGAAAATCTGATAAAAAGACAAAGATTGTGTACATAACCGCTTTAATGAGGGAACAAACTACATTCCCATGAAACATTGTGAATGACAATGTTTACAATGATATATATATATATATATATATATATATATACACACACACACTAGAGCGTAGGAAGCTGAATCGATTATGCAATTATACAACTCTGTTTTATGGAGATTTCTCTGCAGATTCATGGGTAATGTAGTTTTTTAACAGAATTTCTGCTGTTAATCAAAATTTTTAAAAATGAGATGAAATAATGCGGACTGGTGGCTTTGTCAAAAGCATATACCATCGATTAACAACCTCGTAGCTCACAGTCTGTAAAGCTTTATAAGTTATTGTTCAATATCAATTCCCCTTTTGAGAAAATGAATGGGATTTTTTCTTCCAGAACTCAACTGTTGCACTCTATATACATAAAGAAATTTGAGAAAAGGACGATTTAAAGTTCAGCTTGTTCATCACACAAAAAGCTATACTTTGACTATAGAAGCTTTGGAATGTTGTGTTTTTGTTGTTGTTGTTGTTGTTCTTTTGGAGACTAAAAACAGTGTCACTATGAACGGTTGAATGGAAAACGGCTGCTTAAAGATTTTCCAGTTTTCTCCTTTAGTGCATCAGTCAGTAAATAATGACAGGATTTAATCATTTTAACTATTCCTTTGATCCATCTCTACCAAATGAGTTTCATGACCCTTTGCAATGTCACGTTGACCTTGACAAAAATCTATATCAATTGGACAAACATTAAAAGCTGAAGAAAAATGTGCAGAAGCAAGTGTTTCAATCAATATCCAATTGTTTTGCTCACATTGATGGCTATGACATACTACCTGTCATTTCCTTTTTGCTTTGCTGGGCAGCCATTTTTGCAAAAACATCAGGTGGTTCAATCCAGAGTGTTTATTGATTAAAGCTGGAAGAAATCAGTTCATATGGAAACAAATGGCATTTGGTCATTTTCATGTGTGGTAACCTCTGGGATTTTACTCTTATTTAGTTTGATTGGTAATTCTGTTTAAACCCGGTTGGTATAAAACATTTTGTGATATTGATTGTCAGACAAACACAGTCCAAATGAGAATTGAACTGAATTTCATTCCAACATTGCAAGCAGATATGATTTACCTCTCCATAGACAGAGAGGCACCAGGAACCGCATCCTCTCCAAAAGGGCAGGTGCAATACCAATCCCATCACAGTTATTTTCAGAGCTAAATTACATCTGATAGTGTCCTGTGGCAATAAAAGTGCCTGAAATAAGCTGAAAACAAATTTGTAATCTCAAAATTGCTACATCATATAGAACAAAAAAGACAACAGATATTGTAAATTGTATGCCTTCATGAGTTATGCATTATGTAACTCATGCAAACTGTATTAACTGATCAATAATAATTTTACCTGATTGTCAGGATTGGACAAAACTCCAAAAAAAAAAAAAAAAAACACATCACCACATTGTTCTTAGATAACTGTGATGTGCGGCTGTAGTAGTTGCGCACGTTGAAGAGGGAAATCAAAAATAACAGTTTTTAAAATCTCAGGAGAAACAGCAAATATTCAACACAACCACATAATTCAAATATGGCATGGAACCAAGAACTGAGGAAACTAAGGTCTTAAATACACAGGGAGTAATGAGGTAAACTAAGGAACAACGGGTGAAGGTAATCAGTAACTACTGAAACAAACAAGGATCAAGAACACAGGCAAATGGGCACAGGGAGAACAAAACTAAAAAAAAAAAAATGGTGAATCTGAAGGCCCGGAAGTCACCAGAGTAACGTCTGACCAAGGCGGAGCCGAAGGGATGAGGGAGCCCTGAGAAGCCGTAAGGATAATGGTCCCAAGTGGAGTTGAGGGAGGAGCCAAGGTGGAGCCGACTGGTCGACGAGCCGAGGTGGAGTGATGGGCTCGGCAGCTGAAGGCAAAGCCAGGGGATCCTCTTTCCAAGGCGGAGCTGGAGACCAGAAGACCCAAGGCAGATCCAAGCAGCAGAGTGGAATCAGAGGAGCCGCCGAGGGACTGAAGGGAAACAGAGGAGGCAGGGCTGAGGATCTGCTATAGGTAGAGGAGGTGGGAGAGGGAGGCTGGGCGGGATCTTTGGAGACACAGGAGACTCTGAGCTGGGCAGGACCAGAGGAGACACAGGAAACTTGGAGATTTGGAGCTTGGAGCTGGGCGTGACTCATTGTATACTGCAGATGCCAGCTGCAGCTCACCCTCAGTGATGGGAGTGTGGGCATGGCTCTACTATATGCCCTCAAACTCCATGAGGACACCCACTTCCACGAACAGAGTTTCCGGCTCACACACCTGCTTAGACTGTCCACTGCGCTCAGGCTCCGACTGATGACTGGCTCAGTCGTTCCTTCTGGCGCTGACATCGCGGCAGACTCGGGCTCTGTGTCTGAGGTAGGCTCTTGCATAGGCTCCGTGCAGGGTGTGGATGGCCAGCTAGTCAATTATGAAGGGAACAAAATAAATGCCCCCCAAAAATAATCTAGACTAGGTTCTGTGTTCTGTAACAGGTGGTGGTTGTACAGTAGTAAATGCATGACAAATAGGGATATCCAAAAGAACGGTCTTTAATCACAAATCTCAGGAGACAGAAAATATACAGACAACCACGCAAACTGAAATAACATGGAAACATGAACTGAGGAAACTAAGGTCTTACACAGAGAGTAATAAGGTAACTCAAGGAACAGCAACTATAGAAACAAACAAGGATCAAGAACACATGCAAAAACAAATATGTGTGAAAGTCATTTAGCTGTTCAGTATCTTGAGATAATTATATTTATATAACCCTGTAAAACTGATCATGAGGAACAAAGCGGGGACACTTTGTCTGATGTGTGTCATCCATTTTCCTTTTGGCTATCAAAAAAACAAATCATGTTTCATACTGGAAGTAATGCAGGGGTCGAGTGAGTTTACAGATCCCATCCTGTGAGCCATGTCACCCATCTGATATTTCAAGCTGCACAGTAGCAGAATATGGATTCACTTCACTGCTCTTGTGATTTCCTCTGTGGCGGCACCCTACTCTTCTCCCAGAATCCATTGCACTCAGTTTAGCTTTCCTCCCTCTCGCTGTTTCTTGTCCTTCATGTTCAATTTGCTTTGGCCTGCTAATGAAGTCAAGCTTGCTCCCAGGCAACTGTGCAGCTCAAACGACTCATGCCAAGCTGTTTGGAATTCTGAAGACTTGCAAACACTTAATGAGGGTTTCTTATTGAGACTGTAAATGTGTGTGGATGTTCTTCAAAGCACTGAATCAACACTGATTATGCAATGCAAAAAAATCTTTCTAATGATATTATTATTATGTTTCTATTCTAAACCATTGTGATGATATAATCATTTAAATGTTGGCTGTCGTGAAAACAATTTTTAGTATTTTTGTTGTCTAAAACCCGGGAACAATTTAGCATTTTATCACTTCCATTTCCATTGTCTCAAAATCAATGGGTTTTTTGAATGGATTTTTGGTTAAATGCCAGAAATAATGTCTGTGGTTAACACAAGCTCAATATATTTTCACATTTTATTCTATGATATAAAATACATCAGTAATACCCCCTTGTTTTTTTTTTTTTTTTTGTTTGTTTTTTTAAAGCTTTTATTTGTCTTGAAAAAGGCATTGCTAACAAATGGCAGAGGTTGTCGGAGACATTAAACGTCATCACACCGAAGAGGTAAACTCATCTACTCACTAGTTCCCTTTTACAGCCTTATTATGTTTATAATCACGTTCTTGCAAACTCTTCTAACTCTAACGTTCAGGGAAAATGTTTTTAAATAGAGACTAAAAGAGTTGTTGGACGCTTAATGTGACGTTGAAGTCTTACCACTGTGGTCTAGTTCATTTATAAAAGCTGTGTTAAGCTTTTTACTTCTGCTGATTGAATTTGGGCTTTAAAATTCATAAAAAAAAAAATTATGCTCATTTCTAAAGATTCTCATGATGGACAAAACATGTAAGAATCATAAGCTTTTGTTAGTCACAAAGCTTATTTTCTGCAATAATACAAAAGACAATGGAAAGATCCTATTGGTTGATGGGTGATGCTAACTTCCTGGTTGGCCTACAAAAATAAGTCATCACTGCAGCACTCTATTCTGACCCTCTGTCTGAAATGATCCATTTTAAAGGGTTAGTTCACCCAAAAATGAAAATTCATTAATTACTCACCCTCATGTCGTTCCACACCCGTAAGACCTTCGTTCATCTTCTGAACACAAATTAAGATTTTTGATAAAATCCGATGGCTCAGTGAGGCCTGCATTGCAGTGCTTCAATCTTAATATTATATAGCAATGAGAATACATTTTTGTGCACCAAAAAAACAACAACAACAACAAAATAGTGACTTTATTCAACAATATCTAGTGATGGGCGATTTCAAAACACTGCTTCATGAAGCTTCAAAGCTTTACAAATCTTTTGTTTCGAATCAGCATGTATCAAACTGCCAAAGTCACATGAACTATTGAAATTTCGAAACATTTATGACGTAACGAAGCCTCGTTTACTGAAATCACGTGATTTTGGCAGTTTGATACATGCTCCGAACCACTGATTCGAAACAAATGATTCGTAAAGCTTCGAAGCTTCATGAAGCAGTGTTTTGAAATCGCCCATCACTAGATATTGTTGAATAAAGTCATTATTTTGTTTTTTTGGCGCACAAAAAGTATTATTGTCACTTTATAATATTAAGGTTGAACCACTGTAGTCACATGAACTGTTTTAAATATGTCTTTAGTACCTTTCTGGGAATTAAAAAAGGAAATGATCTTGCTGGCAATGCAGGCCTCACTGAGCCATCAGATTTTATCAAAAATATCTTAATTTTTATTCTGAAGATGAACGAAGGTCTTACGGGCGTGGAATGACATGAGGGTGAGTAATTAATGACTGAATTTTCATTTTTGGGTGAACTAGAACTAGAACTAGCTCCTTTAAGGCTTGTCAGTAAACGGCCACTGTTAAGATTGGCTAACGTCATTGATCTGCAGTCAAATGCTCTCAATGTTGGGAAAAGTTACTTTTAAAAGTAATGCATTACAATAGTGTGTTAGTCCCTAAAATGTAACTTATTGTGTAGTTAGTTTTTATGAAAAGTAACGTTACATTACTTTTGCGTTACTTTTTATCACCTGGACTGGGCTTGCTTGTTTGTTTTTTAATTACAACAAAAAAAGTTCTATTTTCTGGCAAATGTTAAGGCCCTTTCACACCAAAAGTGTAAGCCTAAAGCAGAAGGAAATGCATATTTACACCTATACAATAGAGGGCGCAGCTCAAACAAACCTTTGAGCTGTGCTGCCATTCTGGATTAAAGAAGAATAGGATACAGGAGAAGTAATTTTGCTTATTAATATGGTTGAATTAGAAGACATTGGTCAAAGTGAGATTAAATACATAAAGTATATTTGTGTAATTTAATATAGTTAATTATTACAGGTTTGCGTAAAATTCTGAGATTCCATTTCACTGTTTTTATTCATTTTGAGGAATAATGAATGTTTTTGTGCAGGTGAGATGAATAAACGCATGTTCACTATTAGTCTAGAACTGCAATTAGCATCATGTTCACACAGCGCACAACTCCTCTGAACTTTATTTCTCTCAACATGGGGACAAGAGAGCTGTCAGTCAATAAATGTGAAAATGTAATTTGCGTTACTAATTTGTAAAAGTAACTTAGATATTTTGTTGTAAATTGAAAAAGCAATGCGTTACTTTACTAGATACTTAAAAAAGTAATCTGATTACATAACTGAAGTTACTGGTAATAAGTTACCCCAAACACTAATATAATCTTCTAACATGATCTGGGGTGCCATTAAAAATGAACCATCCACTTGTTCCTGACACGGGTGTCAGACTGAAAGCTGTACAAACACAAACATGCTGTTTAAACCGGATACATCAAAGTGAACGTTCCTTTACTCCTCCAATTGTCCTGTTGTCGGGAGTAGGTGAAGTGCGAGAAATCAAACAGGCATCTGCATTCTGTATTCAGTGTGCACAGTGTCAGTGATTATAATGCATTCTGTTTGCTTTTTAACGCAATGCAACGCTCGAGTCCGGTGTAGACAGTTGTCAGGCGGCAGTGGGCGGGGCCAATGGTGTGATGATGTAAAACAATTTGTCGATGTCTTGCTGTAGAGGCGGTCATATGCAAATATATTTGCCTGTGACATCACAAATCCTGCAGTATCCAAACAAGCCATTTTTGGAGCTTGCTATTGTACATTATTTATTTATGTATTTTTGTGCAAAGGAGGATCTCTTAAATGTCAAAAGATTGAGTAAAATTTGACTTTTCATGTCATGACCCCTCTAAATAATAAAACCTTTAACAGGTTAAGTAAAAATACCATGCGGAAATGAAATTTATTGTTTGCATGTTGTATTAAATTTGACCATTTTAAAATCTTACTCTCACAGTACGTGTCTTACTTTTCAGGAACGGGGACACTGGACACTGATGTTTACCTGATTCTGTTCTCGTCTGGAAAGAAATGTCACAGCACAAACAAAACATTCACCAAAAAAGTTTGTTTAAATTTAAAACCAATCGATTGGCTCACTGTGTTCCAGACTAGAGTATGTGAGTGATGTGGTGGGGAACAGAGTTGCCGGAAGGGAGGTTTGGGATTTTTTGCAAAGCTTGATGTTTTGGCTCCCTTGGGTACTACTTTCGGTGGCAGAAACAAATAAACTGGACAGATTTTTATTTTTTTCCCCCCACAAATGTAAGCTACTCAACTTCTATTTTATAGAACAGTGGTCCCTAAAAAAGTATACCTTTGTTACCTATTAGCATGTGAGCAGATGTTGGATCAAGACATACCTGTGAGCCTGGCTCTCGGTGGTGTCTGGGGCCAACGGAGAGCATGAGCTTGTCTGTGTCTCTGTCTGAGTTCCTGTTCAGCTCAGATGCTGTAGAGTTGACCTTCTCTCTCTTGCTGCTTAACCTAATCAATTATGGTTCAGAACAGAAGCCAGGACTGTGTGCGTGTGTGGGGGGTGCAGCGGACGACCTTGTCAAAGCCCCGAGGAGACTGTGAATAATTCCCTTTGAGCCCCATAAAGAAACCCATGGTGTAGTGTAGTGTGATACAGAGGAAGTGAGCGAGAAAAAGAGGAAAAGTGAAAGACTGAATGAAAATGTAGATTTGAACATTTTCCAAAGAAAATGTGAGCGGTACTTTCCCGTGCAAAACTCACTGCCAGTATACTTGCCAGGGCATTGCTATGCGGTTGCTAAGGTGTTCTGGATGGTTGCTAGGTGATTGTTTATATAATTATGCACACTTGGGTGCACGGCTAGGGTCCCTCTTTTACTGTAACGGAGTGTCTATTTACACTAAGTACAAATAGCGTTTGCCAATGAGGGACGCTATTTACACTAGCTCCGCCCACCAATGTCTGGTTGGGCCACTCAAGTAGATGCACGGAATTCAACGTCTTCAGTGGCTCAACAGTAGTGAGTAAGGCCGTGTGTCCACCAAAGCGTTTTTTCCGAGGCTAGCATATTTTTCCAATTGTTTTCAATGGGAGCGCCATGTTTTTAAAACGCCAGGAGCGCAACGAGGCGCTGAGCATCTATTTCAAGCTGAAGCACTGAACGCTCAGCGTTTTTTTACCGGTGGCCTAAAGTTGAAGAATGTTCAACTTTGGGTAAAATGCAGTGATCATCACTGTCACTTTGTACCTAGCTGTCCAATCACAGCCGACCAACTACCACATTCTGCTTATACAACATCAACAGATGACAACAACAAGCAAAATAATGGAACAAAATAATTTAAAACAAGAGCCAGAGAAAATACTTTACATTGTATGAACATTTTTATATAGAAACAATACAGAAACAAACTATCTGTGAAATTAGACTAGTTACTAGTTAAACTAGATACTAATTAGATACACTTTCGTGGATATTCCGTATCATAGCAAGCAAAGTGTCTCAACTGAAAAAAGCGCTAAGGCCGTGTGTCTACCAAATCGTTAGCTAAAAACGCTAGGCGCTCTGCTGAAAATGCCTAGCTGTGAGCACTTGAGAGTGCTTCATCAGCGCATCTTTTTTTTCAGTTGAGATGCTTTGTTTGTTATGATACGGAATATCCAGTGTGGACAATATCACTGATTATAATGGGCTCTATTGTCTTTTGATGCGTTGTGTCGTGCCGCTCGCGTCCGGTGTAGACACGGTGTAGCGTAAGGCTCACAGACCTGGCTTTTAATGCATTCGACACGGGTTCAAATCCGCCTTTTGCTGAGCTCGCTCTTCTCCATTTTGCCATCACATATCACATCAGAAAGGCATTTATTTTAAATAAAAATGAAAATAATGTTCTAAAATTGGAAATAAACTGCCTAATGAGTGTTTAATAATATTAAAAGTATTTTCACCTAGTGTAAATAGCATATCGCTAAGAAAATGCTGCTATTGTCACTTAGTGTAAATAGAATTTGCACTTTGAGTAAATAACATCTATTGCTATTTATAAATAGCAGCTGCCTTAATGTAAAGGGCCAGTCACAAGGAGTGTATTCTTGTGTCCGTCTGCACTATTATATATTTATTTATTTTATGTAACATGACATTTTTGACTACTGTGATGTGTGTCCCTGATTTTTTTTATTTTTTTTATGTCTCATGCATTGTGTTAAAACAAGTTAAAAAACATGTTTAAAAGCGTGTCATGAGGCACCTGCATTCTGTTCTTGGTGTTTTGACTGCAACACTACACTGTGTGAACAGCTTCTGTTCACAGTCTATGGAATTTTTTTCAGCTGTTTTATCAGAAAGCACCTTTCCCCAACAAACTGCACAGTTTGAAGTATCTTTCATTGTCATTGCACAAAATATTTGTTCATATATAAAGAGTACTAAGAGTACAATTCCAGATTGTAGGATTGTAGAATGTCTTCATTTTGAGCAAGGTTCTGCTGTGGCTACTGGGTTTATTTAGCTATAATTGAAGTTCTCAATTTAAAATGTTTTATTTAAAGGTTATATAGAGAACACCTGGAAGTATCTTTGTGCAAGAAAATTAGAGTAAATTGACTGATTGTACCATCTCCTTCAAGTTTAATTTCCATTACCCATGCTGTGAGACGTTCAGCAATGGTGTCTGTAATTATTTCCCATCACTTTACAACCGTACTTTCATGCGGGAAGGCTGAAGTTATGAGAAAACGCTCAGATGCATAGTTCATGTCAGGTTTTGACTGTTTATTTTGCATGAGGCCATGCTGTGCTGGGCAATCTTCTCAAAGTCACCCTCAGTCATGTCAGGGCTTGGCTGAACTGAACCGGACTGACGGCCCCCTCCGTGGTACCATGTAATTAAACTGTCTTGTAGCGAGATGACTGCACATTGGTGCACACACAATGTGGTGATTAGGGTCTATGAGACTTTCTACACTGAAGTATGGTCGTAATTTGGTCTATATTACAAATGCTTCCTTCACAGGGAATTGAGTGCGATATAGCTGGTTACTGCTGTTCTGTGACACATACTGTCAAGGGAATATCATATGCCACATGGATTACCGCTCAGTCTTTATGATACAGAATCTGTTTTGATGCTATTTATTGAATGAGCAACAAATTTCTATCTGGAGTGTTTAGATTGGTCGTGGGCAATTTTCTGAGATCCTACAATCAGAATGCTAGCAGCCGATCACGTGACTGGCTTGGAGATTTCAGAAAAAAAATCAAACAAGATGGCGGCCTCTCAGCGGCAGTGGAGCAAGAGTGAACTTTTATCTTTTTATGCTGGTAAATGGTCATGTGTCAACCCAAAACAGGGAATTTACCTCATTTAATGCTTAAAATACCAACAAGTGTCCAATTTAATGTGCGCATTCTGTTTAACGTCTGTAGTGGCGTAGGCTGTAGGCCGTATTGGCACGTGAAAGTAGCTTTTGATGAGATCAGCTCTGGTTTGAATCCGCCTTTTGCCAAACTCGTTGTTCTCCCTTTTCCTATCACAAATCAGATCGGAAAGGCATTTATATTTAATAAAAACGAAGAAAATAAAGTGCCTAACAAGTGTTTATAATAAAGTATTTATTGGGTTGGCAATAGATTTTCTCCTCTCTGATTGGTTGCTGGCAACTGTCCGTTGCCCTAATTAGTTGCCCTGTGTCTCACCAGGTTGCCCGTTGATGGCAACATTGCCCAGAAACATTGCTCAAAAAGTTGCCCCGTGTATCATCACCTTAAAGGTGCAATGTTTTGAGCAATGTTGCGGGGCAATTTTGCCAAGCGATGTTGTTGTGGGCACTTTCCCATTGAGAATGGACAACAAATTTCTCTATGGATATCCAGAGAGAAATTTGTTGCAAATACATTATTATGTCAGATTAAAAATTAATAGTTACTGTTAATCTCAGCATTTACTTAACAAAGGTTAATAAATGGTTTAAAATATATATTGTTCATTGTTAGTTCATGCTAGTTAATGCATTAACTAATGTTTAGAAATGAGACCTTATTTAAAGTGTTACCAATAAGACTAATAATTATTATATTTTAGTTAGATTCAAATACTTTATTCATTTTTTTTTAAACTAAATTAATTTTATAATTTATAATCAACATTCCTGTTGCTTCATCTGCATGCCTTTTTTTATTGACTTTGTTTCAATGCATTCTGGGATTGTTTCTCCACAAAGAATGCAAGTTTATCAAAGGCAGTGTAATAATAATTGGTATGTGCTGTTATGCAGCTCACTGGGTTTTTGAACAGACTGATTTATTTTTTTCATCTTTTAACTCACTGTAGTAAAATGAGTGAATAATCCAGATCAAGATTGTGACCTGAATTTAGCAAGGTAGGATGTGTTCCTGAAATAAGATCTTTTGTTAGTCCTGGAACAACAATCCTATCAAACATACTTAATCCTAACCCCAACCCTATCATCTGATTGGTCAAAAAGAAGGTTGCTCCTCCAGGACCAACAAGCTTGTTGATCCAGGAACGTGCCCTACTTGATGAAATCACTTTGAGCTTTGCCAATATGTTATTATCCCACATTGTGTTCTACTTTTACAGTGGGGTGACAGGTTTGTATATGTTTAAAACAAAGTTATTTATTACTTACAGCAGACTTCAGCTGACTGTATTGTTGTTGGCTTATTCGATGATGACATCTGTATGTTCCCACTGTAAAAGTAATGGTTAGCTGGCAAGGCTGTTTACTGCAATGCTGTGAAAGATTGACAAACAGTAAAGATGTGAGAGCTCAACGTGATCTCGTGAGAATATGCGTTTATTTTTACGTAAAGTGTGGTTCTACCACACGTACATTTACTTGCGTTTTCATACACACAAAAACGTACAATACTGACGTATTGACAGCGATAAAACAAATTATGTAACGTTACGTATCCAAGTGTGAATGTGTATGAATTCCCATGTATTCATATTAAAATTGTGGCATTAATGTTTTGATTCTGTTGTATTCAATTGTCACATCAATACATGTTTTTAGTCGCATTTATTAAATGCAGTTTACTCTACTACTCTAATCTACTTAATGATGAAATAACATTTCTGTTCGTGACTTATGCTGCAAAATGGTTTCGCATGTTAAGCAAGGCTACACTTTAAAACCATAAAATGAATTTCTGTAATTGTTTAACCTTTTTGTAATATTTAGTTTGTTTGCTGTGAGACACAAAATGCGTTTTCTCCTGTGCAGCGACTAACAATACAACCATGAGATAACGTTACACCAAAGCACAACATAAATTCACAAATCACATCAATTTTATTTGTTCGCTGTACTACAAACTTTTAGAATCCATGCAAGGAACAGATCCAAATTCAGCCCTTTATCCAGCGATCTTCATCTTCATTCTCAGCAGCGACCGTCACAGTCAAAGCCCTCGGTCGTTATGATGGCCCTGTCCCAAATGGCACACTTCATGTGCACTTTCGGTTTTGTGGACTTATAAAGGCCGCTGCGTGCGCGTGTCCGTTAAGTCCACAAGATCGTAGGGTGTCCCATTCGTCATTTAAGCTTAAAGAAGGGTGCTGGTGAGCGCCCGCTTTGCGGCTGCTATGCGCCCTCGATGCGCACTTCTGCTGAGCCTGCAAGACTGCGAGCTACGCAGAGGACTTTACCTGGCAGTCAAAGCGGCATTACGTTGTGAAAGTGCGGACTCAGAGAAAGACCGTGAGGGTTTAGGGTGCCATTTGTGACAGGGCCGCCGTGTTTTAGTGGATTGACCATAGTTTGCGTCATGGTTACGTAATGACGTCATTGCGCAATGACATCACAACGTCATTTAGCAACTTTTAGCAATAAATCACCCCACCTTTAGCAACTTCCCCTGAAAATTAGTTGGCAACACTGCGGACAGAAGCCGGATTCATATTTTCATGAGTTAATAACTTAAAATCTGCTCTGTATAAACTATTACCGCCAGAAACTACTTTTGGTACCACCTTTGACATTTTCGCAATAAATAAAGTATTGTGATTATGCTTGTTTGTCTGTTATTCTTTTATTTATAACTACGTAGTTTTAAGAAATGGTTATGAGTAGGGTTAGGGGTAGGTGTAGGATTAGCGGCTCAAAATATCGTTTTAATGCTAAATTGTTACTAAAATTGCCATTTTCCTACACATTCCATCCATTAGGTTTTATTCTTTCAATATTCTGTATAAAATGGGTATGTTTAGGTTCGGGGTGGGGTTTAGGGATCTTACATTTATCTATAAAATGATAAAAAGGAAAAAATACATATACTTTATCTTTATGACATGAAAGATTCGTAAATATTTTATGTTTTTTGCTTTAAAAACGTAATAATGCTATGTTTAAATGCTGCCAATACGTCCATATTGTATGTTTCAGCACCTATCCAACGTACAAAAATGTACGTTTTGTGTCTTTGAAAGTTATGTATTAATACCTACGTATTAACAATGAGAGAGCTGATTCAAGATATAGCAATTCAGATGAAAACCCACATCATGTGAAATTTGATTCCTACTTAGTTCAGAGCATTATTCAAAAAAGCAATGTGCTCTTAGCTACTGAAGATAGATAAGGAAACATTACAAGTGATGGGCAAAGGGACTGACTCTGTGTCATGTTAATTTCATTTACATTGAAAGTGACTTTTATATCGGACAAGAAAAGAAAAAAATGGAATCCATGTAATAACAATAAATTGCTTTAAAGCTTCAAAAAAAGATGCAAAGCACCATAAACGTAGCTTAAACCTTTCTATATTGCTATATTCCAAGTCTTCTGAAGTCATATGATTGAAAATGTTCTTCACCTACAGTGTCCTTTTCTTTGAAAACAGATCATTCTGATGTGTAAAAAACAAACAAACAAACAAAACAAACAAAACAAAAAAAAAAACATCCCTTAACTAGATCAACATCCAACTCAAAAGAATGATTCATTCTCAAACAAAAGTTTGAAACCACCAGAGAAGCTTCAGTCGTGTTCATTTTAATTACATGGAAAAGCAGTAGAGCATGGCACTAACAATGCCAAGGTCATGGATTTGATACCCAGGGAATGAATGCAATGTACACGAATGCAAAAAGAGCAAGATAAACAGTCTCCTTTCTTTTCCCTAGGAAAGTTTTTAGAAAGAAATAAAGTCATACAGTTTTAGAACAACATAAATATTAACACGTTTTCTTTGGCTGAACCATTCTTTTAATTGCTTTTTTGAATGGAGCTTTTTCAAATGATCAGAACCCAATTCGTTGAGTGAGTAAGTGAAGTAGGTCTTACTTCTCTAGAGCACAAACAGACACTCAGGTCCATTTAGCTCTCATTGAGAAACTGGGTCAGTAGTGGTTATGTGCAAACCTGTTTTCTGTACTCCTCATATCTCTCTGAACATTTAGAAATTCAAGAAAAACTGGAGGATGATCAAACATTTTCCCATGATGGCTTTCAGAGTCAATAGAGTATAAAACCTAAAGTGCATATCCAGCTAAATGCACTGCTAAGCGAATGTAAATGATTTTTAATGAGAGGGTAACACCACACGCCCACATCTCATGTTGTCTTGTTCCTCAGAAGCTCAATTAAACATCTAAATAGGAGCAGGTTGTACCAAGGAAGCACTGCATTGGATTGCATTGGCTCCGTTCCAAAATCGAGTGAGCTGCCCTTATAGACAGCATTTTAAGGCATCACAGGGATTCCACTGTGCGAAACAGCTGTCCTTATAAGATGCTTAATTCTGGCTAAATTCTATGACAGTATCACATGTATTGTTCAATGAAAAAAACAATCCCAGAAGGCACTACAAAAAGGTCAGTGTGAAAAATCGGTCCAAGATGGTGGATGAAGTGAGCAAAACAGCAATTATATTGATGCTACTAAAATAAATCTATATTGTATTAATTATATATGTTGCCATAAAGGCAGCAGCTATATGCACTAAGTGCAATCTATGGATATATACCATTTACTCTAAGTGAAAATAGCAGTATTTTCTTTGCGCTAAGTGTTAATAGCTGTTCTATTATTGCTGATTCTATTTATACTTTGTGCATATAGTGGTATACAGTATTTGCACCTCAGTGTTTTGTAGTATATTATAAAACAGCATGCAATAGACCATTTGGGAGCAAATGTCACAGATACGTCACTTGCAGCTGTGAACGCATTGTGGTGGCAGAAAAACAGTGGTGACAAGTGGAGGAAAACAGTCAAAATCCACAGAAAAAAAAGAGAGAAAAAGTCTTGTTTTGTGCACTTTTGTTTTGTCTTGCCCTTGGATGTCAGAATCGGAATGCAAAAAAGATGGTATTCATTTTTATAGAACATACTGTCGCCGAAGACCCCTTTTGAAGCTAAACGTACAGACCGAATTTCCCGGAAAAGTTGGGACGTTTTTTTTAAATTTGAATAACATGAAAACTAAAAGACTTTCAAATCACATGAGCCAATATTTTATTCACAATAGAACATAAATAACATAACAAAAGTTTAAACTGAGAAATTTTACAATTTTATGCACAAAATGAGCTCATTTCAAATTTGATGCCTGCTACAGGTCTCAAAAAAGTTGGCACGGGGGCATGTTTACCATGGTGTAGCATCTCCTCTTCTTTTCAAAACAGTTGGAAGATGTCTGGGCATCGAGGTTATGAGTTTCTGGAGTTTTGGTGTTGGAATTTGGTCCCATTCTTGCCTGATATAGGTTTCCAGCTGCTGAAGAGTTCGTGGTTGTCTTTAACATATTTTTCGTTTAATGTTGCTCTAAAACCTTTATATACCTTTCAGCATTCATAGTGCCTTCCAAAACATGCAAGCTGCCCATACCGTATGCACTTATGCACCCCCATACCATCAGAGATGCTGGCTTTTGAACTGAACGCTGATAACACGCTGGAAGGTCTCCCTCCTCTTTAGCCTGGAGGACACGGCGTCCATGATTTCCAGCAAGAATGTCAAATTTTGACTCGTCTGACCATAGAACACTTTTCCACTTTGAAACAGTCCATTTTAAATGAGCCTTGGCCCACAGGACACGACGGCGCTTCTGGACCATGTTCACATATGGCTTCCTTTTTGCATGATAGAGCTTTAGTTGGCATCTGTAGATGGCACGGCGGATTGTGTTTACCGACAGTGGTTTCTGGAAGTATTCCTGGGCCCATTTAGTAATGTCATTGACACAATCATGCCGATGAGTGATGCAGTATTGTCTGAGGGCCCGAAGTCTTCTTGTTCCAGCCCTTATATTCAGTTCAGTTCAAGTTAGCTTAGCAGCATGTTAACATCAAGCTACTATACGAATTAATTTGTAGTGCACATGGAATTGCTGCACATAGAGTGTTTGAATTACTCAATTAAAAGGTTTCATTTCAGTTAGGATACTGACTTAGAAGGCAGCTGCCTATGAAGATGCCAAAGGAGCTCACTAGGTTTTGGAACAGAGCTGCTGCCTTCCTGTGGGACAGCATTCAGACACAGGTAGTATCACAGTTTCAGAGCACACGTCTTTAGAACTGCTTATTACTTCCCTTTGACTTGTATTTATCTAGACAAGAAAAAGTGTGAATTTACATTGAGGGTATGTTTACACGACAATGATGTGCTAAAAACGGAAAAGTTTTTTCTTTGCATTTTTCGCATACAGACAACACTATTTTCAAAACGATCTCAGTTCACATGGATCTGCGAAAACTAAAAACGCTGTATTAGGCCAGTAGGTGGCGATGTCACTGTAAAGAAACACTACGCGCCTATAGACTGAACATGTAATACACGTGCATGACGTCACTGTTTTCACAAATTCACGTTTTTGTAGTTTACTTGGAGACAATAACAGTATTGTTTTCAAAAACTTCGAAACCCGTTTTCAAAAGTTTGCATTTTCAGGCCCCCAAAACTCTGTTGTTGTGTAAAGGAATTGCCAAAATGCATAAGAAGTTTTACGTTTTTAATTTAAAAACAGTGTCATGTAAACGGCCCCTTAGACACCTTCTACGGCACCTTGGCATGTTTTTATTGTTCTGAAAGATTTATAGGGGAAGGTCAGCGAATTACAACCACCTCAACCATTGTTTTTTGAATGAACAAAAAAATTTGGAAAACTTTGTTCTGATCAGTAGATTTAAGCTTGTTGCTTAGCAGGGATTTTTATTGATGTTTAAGTATTTTTTCCCCAATGCTTGGCAAGAGGGCTAATCATTGAATTTTACAGAAGATTTATTTGAACAGAAAAAAATGATATAACATAAGAAGGTTTGAGTTACTAGAACTAATCCGATGTGTTCAGAGGGAACTACAAATGTTTGCAGTTTGATTAATCTCCCATCCTGGCTGATGGCACCAACCGTGTCAGAACATCAACAGACTTCTCTTCAGAGTCATGGGGGAAGATCAACAACCAAAACTAATAAAGACTGATGACAAAGTCACAGCTTCTAGATTCCTAATGGAAACCATCAGTAGTCAGAGAACGAGTTAATCTGGTCGCTGCTTAAACAGCTGTTGCTCACTGAGGTTCACAAATACTCCACCTTCATTAGGAGACATGAATCTCTTCAAAGAGAGAGATTAAACAGCCATGTTCTAAGGTCTGTTTACAACATAAATTACACATGGTGTGTGTGAGTTTGTTTTATATATATCTCATTTATATCTTCATATATATCTCCTGCTTCAAACTTTTTTTTTGTTTTTTTGTTTTTTTGTTATGTAAGGAATAATGGATAACAGGCAGTTGAATTATTAGTTAATGCAAACCCCAAGGTGAGAATGCTTCTACAACATGATGCATAATGGCTGTTACATCATGGGTGTGAATTAATTTTCAATAATTCAATGGTCCTCAAATATATATATATATATATATATATATATGTGTATGTGTGTGTGTGTGTGTGTGTGTGTTAGTGTCATTTAGTGCTGGATTTAAAAGTAACGCTTGTCATGCATTTTTTAATATGTCACATTCACTTAAAAAGCCTGATGGAAATTTCCTAATTTGCATATTGACTGCCATTTATGAATCAGCCAAGTTTCTGAGCCGGTGAGGACCAGGATAGACTCAACAGAGCAAACTATAAAAGCAGCAAACCCCAATGTGTGTGTTACACCCGCATCAATCACAGACGCTTCCTAACGACATATTCATTAACTTTTCCCAAACACGCATCTTGATGATGAGCGTGGAAGGCACGTGTTTCTGGCAGCAGCTGTGGGGATCTGCAGTCAGCACTTTGTGGATTTATGAGCAATATTAATCAATCTCTCCTGAGCTGGAACAGATCTTAGACAGAATTGCAGGAATGAGTCAGTCCAACATATGGTCGTGCATGTATGCATGTGTTTATGTGAGTGTGTGTGTGTACCATTATCAAGACCTTAGAATGGCATTAATTATCTTTATCATAATTATCTTTTTTTTTTTTTTTTTTTTTACAGTACAGTAGTATTACAATGAATTTCTTATTTTGTTTAATTTTCTTATTTAATAATAATAACAATACAAAATAATAATAAGTGCCATTAATTTATAGTCCGTTTGAATGTGTAAAAAATTATGGGTGTGGCCTATGATAACTCAAGTGGAAAGAGATTTTTGTTCACTTTATGGTAAATCAGAAAAAAAAATCTTCAGAGTAAAAAGTCATTTTTTGAAAAAAATATTTTTTTCCTATGCAGATGCATTCCCATCAAATTCACCTCAATCACTTTTTTCATATCACAATATATTACAGAAAAACAAAATGCAATGTCAGTTGTCACAAACTGTGGCTGTAATGAAGCGCACAAGGAAAGAGAACAAAAACAGTCTTCAATAAAATCATCAAGGAACACTCAGGGGATTGTAGGAGAACAAACTAACACAACCACGTTAAACTAAGACGAGACGGAACTAAGGAAACACAGGGCTTAAATACATTGGGAGAGTAATCAAACTGAACAGAAACAGGTGTGTGGAAACTAATTAACAGCCAAGGAAACTAATTAGGGAAAACAGGCAAACTCAGGTAGACAGGAACAGGGAAAACAGAACCAAAACACCATGATAATAAAACAGAACACACACGTTAGTAGTCCTATACAGAGAACACTATCAATGTGCATAGCAACACCCTGGTAACCACCCACAACACCCTTGCGGCAAGTTTTCCAAAGGCAAGCAGCACTCACAATGTCTTCAGAAAATGCTGACATTTGTTTTTTCAGTCATTTGATTTCAGTGCATAATTATATGTTGATAGATGGTGTTTTTGTTTCTCCTGAGATTTTAGCGCAACAGGAGGTTCACTAAGCTCCATTGTTTGCCAGTTATGAATATTGGGTTGAAAATCAACAGGAGGCTCTTCAAGTTCTTTGTTTGTCTTTTGTAACAATCCCACCATGATCAAGAATGTGTTCAAAGCAAGAGTGGATATGAAATTAAGGTGGGCGCTTAAAGAACCCCCTGTTGGAGGCAGTGGGGGAATATGTGAACAGCTGGAAGATCTAAGTGTGGACTGCTTAATGAGGATCTCGGGTGGACCTAGAGATAATATGCCGTGGGAAGGGGGAAGTAGAAGACTGGTGCAGTCAGAACAGCAGGTTACTTCATCTTATCAAAGATTACTGAGGGGGATTTCACACTGGGCACGTTTGCTGAGGTTCGAGTGTGATTATCCCCTGTCCCCCCGCAGCATTGGTCTGGTTTCTCACTCACTTGATTCAGTTGAACCCTAGTTTTACATCATCACAAACGTGCATGGTACATGATAGAAAACAGAACGCTGGTCAATATATTGTTTTTTTTTTATTTTATTTTATTTTTTTTTATTAATTTGGTGCTATTATGCGCAGCAGAGTGAACAGCACTTGGGTTTACTTTATGTGCATCACTGTCACGGCCGCTGCTCTTTGCTTCTCTTTTGTCGTATGTCATGCTCCCTCTACAGCAGTGTTAATTTTGGCAGCCATTTTTGATTTAGTCTTAGTCTTTAACTTCAGACGAAAATGCTCTTTAGTCTTAGTCACATTTTAGTCATTTTTGTCTTTCATATTTTAGTCTAGTTTTAGTCGACGAAAAGTCATTGCATTTTTGTCAAATTTTAGTCATTACTTTTAGTCAAACTACAGTTACCAACATTAATTTTGATAGCTATTTTATATATAGTCTTTATAGTCATTATAATTTTTCTCTTTAGACCAATTCATTTAAGCTTATGAAAAATCTGAATCAAGGTAACAGGCTGTATTGACATTGCACTCTTAGCACTTGTGCAATTCTACATATACATATACCACTTTTCAGTGGTTCAGTGGTTCTTTTTAGTGTTACCCCCTGAGGGATTTAACATCCTTCTGCGTACCCTCTCTTTTCCACTTAGACTAAAGTTATACCTTTTCCATTAAGGGACAATATTTGCCCTCTTAAATCGATTTTTCCAGAGCATTTTTTTTACCTTTATAAAACAAATAATGCTTTAAATAAATAAATAAATAAATAAATAAATACATACAATGACGATAAAAACGAAGTGATACTTTTAAATATTACATTAAAACAGCCAGTAGGTGGCGGTAAGTCACTGTTTTTATGAGTGAATCATCGAGTCATTCATTCTTTCAGTATCAAAGCAAGCGGCTGTATTTATGAATAGGTCATTGAATCATTGACGATTCGTTCAAAGCCGCAGATTCGTTCACGAAACATAGCTTGTGTGCTGCAGTTCTGCTGTGGCTTTTGTTGCAAAATAGAGCAAAAATACTGACAATACTGTTTAAAATGTACATCACTTAATATTACCCTTTAGTTTGTTGAACTGTTGTATAAAATCAATATTCGGGAAACACTGCATTCTTGCTGGTATAAAATGATCAACATTAAAAACTAACACACAGAAGGGTATGTTTTTGATAGAGTTTTGAGTAGTTTTGAGAGAGTTTTAATCTTAAATCTGTGTCTGTCTCTACGCTATTTGTTCTTCAAAGTGCTAAATCCCCACTTTTATTGTCAAGAACAGCACTAATGTAGCGCGATTTGCTGGCTTGTGTGGATGCAGTCAGTTTTTACCGTGAAAGATGAGGTAATTTGATTGAATGCCATGTATTTACGGCATTTTACCAGCTAGAAATACATGATCAGTTTTAATATTATTTTGAGGTGGAGTAGAATTAAATGAACCGCAAAGCATTATGTTCGCGTACGTCAGTTTGAGAGCCACTGCTGGATATCATCCTACACTTTGGTCGCAGATTTAGTCAGCAAACGAGCAGCGCAATATAGACCGACTGAATGACACTTTAATTTAGTAGAAAATCTCAAATTAAGATCGCTGAACTCCAGCTTACTTGTCTGTGTTTTCAGATCATCCGCGCTTCTTCCTCATTGTAGAGAGAGCTTGTGTGCGGGGTTGCCAGATTGCAAAGATTAAGTAAAACGTGTTCTTTTAACAGAAAAGCTCTGATTGGGGGTTTAAATTCTGGAAATTCTGGAATCTGGCAACTGTCTGTAATGTAAAAACAGTCTGTAATGTTTTGTCTCCTTTATTAGACAAAAACAAAAGTGATTTCAAAAGAGTGATTTTGGTAAAGTTTTTAGTCTTTTAGCCACATATCAGTCCCGTCTTTTGTTCGTCAACGATACTGCATGTGTTGATTTAGTCACGGTTATCGTTTAATGATATTGGTGTCATCTCTCATCATCTAGTCTTAGTCATGGAAAAAAAGGTCGTCAACGAACATTTTTCGTCATAGTTTTCATTAATGAAATTAACACTGCTCTACAGGTGCGCTGCGGTGCTACGAGGAGTAATCAGGTGGATTGGGTACACCGGTGTGCAGATGTGCCCTGTCTAGAAAAGCATCCTGGCTTGCTTTCATGAGGCGGGAGATTTCTCCTTACGTTGATCCCTGAAAAGGACCGAGGCATAAACTGGTGCTGCTGCGTGCTTTGAAAGGCTTCGTAGCCGAACTTTTGTGATTGAAAAACTAAAAGAAATTTGTTTGTGAAAACACCGCTCTCGCTCCCTCCTTTCTTGTTCCTCCCTAACAAGGGTGTAACAACTGGGGGCTCGTCCGGGATTTGAACCCGGGACCTCTAAGGCGGCTTTCTGCTGCTTGCAAACTGCAAACGGAGACAGCGGATTAAGAGCCATTCATTGCAGGGGGGTTGTGATAAAACTGCAGAAGATTTGTGAGACTGTAATAGAAATGTTAATGAAAAATTAGATTGAATAAATACATTAACTTTTGGGATCAGTCAAATATGTTTAACACCATTAGATTTGTTTATAAATGTGATTTTCCCCAATTTGGCATTACAATTGTGCCTACTGTCTGAATACAGTACAGAGACAGAGAGAGAGAAAGAGAGTGTGTTTGTGTGTGAACTTGTATTTATTACTTTGTGGGGTCCAGTTGACCCCACAAAGTATGAAAGAAACAGAATCTTTGACTTTGTGGGGTCCTTTACAAAATCTTTTATATGAGACTAAATGTTGACTCAATTTACTATCGTCCTTCCCTACACTATACCTAAACCTACCTGTCACAGGAACCTATCCCTAAACCTAACCGTCACAGGAACCTAATGTAATTCTAACATATATATAAGAACTATGTTATGAGAATGTACAATTGTAGTGGTTGCAGAATTAGAACAATGGGGGGCCTCACAGTTTTCCCTAGTTTAACAGACTAAGTTTTAACAGTGGATTCAGGCAGCTGACTAGGATGCTGCTGAAAGCACAATTTATTTACCAATTAATTCATTTAATGGTTGCTTGTAGACACATGAGAAATATAATAGTCTTTTAAAATAGGAAAAACTGTGAGGCCCCCCCATTGCGCTAATTCTGCGACCACCACAGGTGTCCATTTTCAGATAAATACACACAAACCCACACAGTCCTGGGCTCTCGGTTATCTAATAGTAGTGGATGAAGGTGTTCTAATAAATAAGCCCCTAATGAAGGCTAGTCTTTGTACAATATGTCAAAATGTTATAATCATCAAAGTATGAAATATAACTTTCATGACAAAACACACCATGGGCAAGCAGCAAAAAATCTTTGTAAGACTAAATATTCATTACTTTCCCTTCTTTTCCTTAATTACTTTTACTTCTATAAAAGAGAAACTGGCATTAAAAACAGATAGCACGTTTTCAACACACATTTTAGTTGTTAATAGAATTAAATAATCATAAAGTAATAATATAAAGCAGAAATGGACAAGTCTGGTCCTGGTGGTCCACTGTCCTGCTGAGTTTAGCTCCATCCCTAATCAAACATCTGAAATATCTTAAGTCTTCAGAATTACATGCGAATTACAGGCAGGTGTGTTATATTAGGGATGGAGCTAAACTCTGCAGGACAGCTGCAAGACCGGAATTGTTCATCCCTGAAAATAAAGTATGGTAAATGTGTTAAAAATTAATGTGCTCAGTGGACCCTGAAGCATCTCCTCTAGGGGTCCATGAGCCCCATTTTATACATTGCTCCTGTTTCTCAGTGATTTAAACTTGCATTTAAAATGTTGTCTTTAAAAATGTGTTTTTGTCTCCACGTATGCTCCCATCTTGCTCCATTAATTGACATAAAAATATTTTTCTGCCAGTGAAAGTGTTAGGAACATCCATCAGTATAGTAACACCCCTCTAGGGGCACTAGACTTATTAAAGTTTGACTGCCTCTGATTCAGGTCATAGGTGTTTAGCTGACAAAAATGGTTGCAATCCCTGGTGTAGATGATTGCTGTTTTGATCTAATCTTCATTTTCTTTTCCTATACATTTCAGTTTGCATTAAATATTCATTAGGTGTAGTTGCATGTTCATTGAGGGGAGGGAGTGTTCTAGCAGTTTTGCCATTTTTTCATCAATTGACTCAAACTCTTGACACGTTCATAAATGATTAAACTAAAAATTCATGAGTATAGTTTCCCCTTATTCTCAATGCAATCAGAAAAGACAGGCGAGCCATTTAGGAACACTTGTTTGCATTTCAGAGATTCAGAGCATCTGGTAATGGGGATTGTGCTGTCTAATTGTTGCATTGCACAACATCAGACTAAGTGCATATCATTTTTATTATTGATCAACATTACGACGGCACTGGGTACAGTGAAAGAGCACTCTAAGACAGCAGCTACTGTTGATCCCTGGATGAAGTCATCTGCGGAAATCGATACGGCAGTCTGATGGAGCCGAGACAAAACCCTGGGCAATTTGCCATTAACTGGGCACAGTTTGAAACTACTTCCTATGAACCAAACATGCATTTGTTTGTTTAATTCGTCTGTAGGAAAAAGGAATTCAAAAAACAGGTCAGTACGGGTCACAGTTTTGCTCTCCGCAGGGAAGACTTCTTGCTCTCTCAATTCACAGCTCGCCAACACCAGGTAAGAAACCAATTTCTGTGTCGCCTTGAGCTCTCGCAAACACTACCTGGAGTGACTGACCGACCCATTCATTCCAGCTCCGCAAGACAAGAGGGAAAACACACTTTGAAAAGAAATTAGGTTTCTTTCTCGCACTTCCATCCTCACTCAGTTTCTTTCCACAATACTTGTCACACATCCCTTGGCATGTGTCTCATTTATCACTTGTGATCGAGTTGCGGCTGTGGAGGGATGTACGTGTCTCATTTTAGGGCCTTTTAGATGTGCCCTGACACAAGAATAATCCAGTATGAATCAATCATGGTACATTTAGAGAAGTATTAGGAAGGTAAATATGTTTCAAAGTGCCTGTCCTGGGTCTTTTGGTCGAGCTGCAAGAGCCCCAAAGAACTTGAAAGGCAGATGGAGTTGAGGTATTGTCAGCACTGTCTGAATTGTAATGGATTATACCAGGACAAATGGGTTGGACCACAAGGGAAGGGGTGGATCGACGTGTCAACATTACAAGTTGAAGAAGAAGCTGAAGTTGCTGGAGACTGTATTCTACTGTATAGCTCCAGAAGAGTGCCTTTACCTTCACTCCTAAGAAACTATTGATTAAAGTCACTCATCAAGGAATACATGGTGTCTCCAAGTAGATTCTTTATCCTCAAAGGGTGGGCAAATGTTCAGATGTGTCAAATCACACAGGAAAAAGGAATCAACTCTAAAGTCAGTTCTTTGAAGAGTAATACTCAGTCTACCCAGGAAGCTAGATATAATCAAAGCAGTGACTATATATCTGAGAATGTCTTTCCAAACTTTTTCCAGACAAAAAAAACAAAAACAAAAAAAACTTTGTCGTTCTTAGCTGTAAAGTTTCTCCTCATTACAGGGGTTGCAGTTAGTTCTGCCACTATTTGGCACAATATATTACTTCATTACTTCATATGAACTTGTTCTATAGGGCAGCAGTGGTAGAAGAATTCTTGTCCACATACTGCATCCCAGCCCAACTCATGTCAATGCATGTGCATGGCATGTCAGCATCGTATAATGGCTTGTAATGGACACACAAGTGTACCTCAAGAGCTTTGTGTTTACACAAAGCACATTATAAGTAAACATTTCTGGCAATGCAGATATATGAGATGGTCTGAGATGATTTACAGCGTCACGTACAAGCAAGAACCCTGAAATGAACCTAATGTTGCCAACTAGCTGATACAGGCTATAGAACTGTTTATGCACATACTTGACTGCTTTTCTGAAAGGCCAATCATAGTTGCCTAGTAAAAATAAGCAGCCGTTAAAACCCGACCCCCTACGCTTACTTTTGAGTTGAGAAAATGTTTAATGGTTGCAGTTGTTCTATGTCAGCCAGGTTCTGGTAACTCGAGAAACTATTCTTGCAACTTAGACTCTGCGGAAGAATGTTTAATTGCAGTTCTCACTTCTTGAGTCTGCCCTTACGACTTCAGTGGGGTCTCTCCACCTAGAGAAGTGGGGATCTGATCCCCAATAGGAGGCATTTCCAATTACAGTCGATGACCTTTCGCATTTTTATCCTGTTCCCTGGTGTTAAAAGAAGATGATTTGTTGTGACATGATACTAATGATATTCATCTGCTGACATTCCATGCTGGATGGATGTGATTATGCACTAGCGATTACAATTGCTATTCTCAATTTCAGTCTGACAGTATCAGCACCATGGACAGCAGCTGATAGCAGAAATTGGGCTCAAAAAGCTCAGGCGACAAATGGAGGGGTCTGCTCATGATAGAGTGGCAGCTGAGGGTGGAGTGGGGTGGGAGAGAACTGATGGGGTCACATTGGGTGTCATCTGGTCACGACATCCATCAGTGGGTGGAGACACACATGTCCCTCAGCACTTGAAGATTCTTCACTTATATTGCTGTGTCAGTTGTCCCACTCTGCAGGATATTGCTTTATCCAGCACATCAACAGTGATTTCCCAATCCGCACATTGAAAAAGTCCAGTTTCACTTTAAAAATGTGCCTGAAGTTTTGTGCAAATAATTGTACACCTTAATGTGCTTACCATTGAGTTTTCACCATTGTAGACTAGTAGTTTATGTATGCAAATTTATTAATGCAAATGTACTTTTTTTTTTTTTTGAGGTGGAAACTAAAGCTACTATTGTAATTGCAAATCTG
This sequence comes from Mylopharyngodon piceus, assembly GCA_039654765.1. NCBI lineage: Eukaryota > Metazoa > Chordata > Actinopteri > Cypriniformes > Xenocyprididae > Mylopharyngodon > Mylopharyngodon piceus. The sequence continues at coordinate 7,815,794 of CM077458.1, read as the reverse complement.
ATGTAAGTCTACTTGCAGTTAGTTCACCTTCATGAAATGGATAAGATCACTTGTTGTGAAGTTATTATAAATTTCTTTTTAGACAATTATATTCAATGAATATTCATCTTATACTTTACAGTGTACCTGTGCCCTTGCTTCTTTTCGCTTCCACAGATGATCAGTAATCAAAGCACATCAGAATGTGGCTCAAAACGATTTAGCATATTCAAGCGCATTAGTCTTTTTGTGCCAGAGCTGACTAACTAAATGATAAAATGCAATCTCACTCCAAATAATACACTGCAATCACTGGATGTGCTGTGTGGGGTGAATGGACTAATGTTCCCCTAGATAAACTCAAAGTGCAGCAGAGTCGTCTGTTAACAGCACTGATTGCTCAATGGAGAGCAAGACAAGAGGGTGATGGGATCGCATATTATAATAGCCCATGTCTCTCTTTCTCTTTCATCCTTACATCTCTGTCCCTGCAGCCCTGAATCAAATTTTGCAAAGCATCACCAAATTAGTTAAAAGCCTATATTTAGTTGCATAAGTGAAAATGGCCACAGTATATTTTGTTTAAATACTCAAAGATGAACTATTAGCTTGTTTCCTGTATCTTAATAAGTACATTTAATGCATGAGCTTGGGGGATGCAATTTAAAAAAAAAAAAAAAAACACATGTTGAATATTGGGGAACAAGAGAAAAAAGATTTCACTAGGGCTGCCCCCTAAAAGTCGACTAACGGTTAGTTGACCAAAATTTTATTAGTCGCTTAGTCGTAGAAAATTTTTTAAAAAAATCCACAGGAAGTGGCGAAGTCACGCAGTCTGTGAAGGACAGATCATTAACAGCTGGTCTATGTGGTAATTACAGTACATCAGGTAGGATATCCAAACGCTCGCCTATCATTCATCAACCTCAAATATGGCTTATCATCTGAAACAAGTAAGTAGTAGCAACTTTACATGGCTGCTCACTTTAACGTTAACCTAGAAAATGTAGGCTATTAATGTTTGTGCGGAGTGTGAAAGCTGAATAGTAGCGTGCTTACTGCATGACAGCTAACATGGAGGCGCCGGTACGATCACTTGCATTTAAAATACTCCATCATTTTTGGTCATACAGATAAGAGTAATACATCTTTTGAATCTGTGAAGAGTCTACTTTTATTTGTGTGCACTTACAATAACAACAACATTGTGCTTTTGTAAAATAATGAAAGCAAACAGGGTACACTTTCTGCTGTCTCTCTCTCTGTGAACTCCATGCAAACTTGCATCACAGACATGAAAAATATATCTATAGCAGGGGTGTCCAATCCTGCTCCTGGAGGGCCACTGTCCTGAAAAGTTTAGCTACAACCCCAATTAAACACACCTGAACCAGCTAATCAATGTCTTGCTAGGCATACTAGAAACTTCCAGGCAGGTGTGTTGTGGCAAGTTGGAGCTAAACTCTTTAGGACAGTGGCCCTCCAGGACCGAGTTTGGACACCCATGATCTATAGAATATATAGAATAGAATCTATAGAATATGTTTCATACATGATCTGTATGAAACGTACATATAGGCGCGTCCACTACTGCGGAGATGATGAGTCAGCAACATCAACTTCACTGCAGCCGAAAATACAGAAAACACTAGTTTATCAATTAATTATTAAAATGTGAAAGCAGTCTCCTTGCTGTTTTCCTCTGACGCATTCATAATCATTACTTCTGTCGGTGTGCTGTGGCAAGCTTTATGTGTGTACTTGAACGCTGATTAGGCTATGTAGGCATTAAAGGCTCTTTATTATGGTTTATTAATAAACGTGCGATTAGTTGACTATCACTTAAATTGAGCGACTACTAGTCGAGCAGAAAAATCTTTAGTCGAGGGCAGCCCTACATTTAAAAAGGTTTGGGACTGCAAACCAGTTCTTTATTAATTTTCTTTCTTTCTTTCCTTCTTCTTCTTCTTCCTCTTTTTATTTATTTATTTTTTTAATTTTTATTGACAAATCAGTAAATCAGGCAGAGTGCTTCTTGACTTGACTCACTGAAACACAAGTCATTACTTTTGTCAGGTCAGACTGTTTTCTGACTGTTCATTTGGCCCTACCCTAAACTCTAACCATTCCCTTGTGAAAAGAAAAAGTTTGCTTAATTGTATTGCATGTGCACTTGTAGTGCATTTCATTAAGTGAAAGGGTGACCCTGGACCACAAAACCAGTCAATTTTTTGAAACTGAGATTTATACACCATCTGAAAGCTGAATAAATAAGCTTTCCACTGATGTATGGTTTGTTATGATAGGACAATATTTGGCCGAGACACAACTATTTGAAAATCTGGAATCTAATGGGTGCAAAGAAATCAAAATATTGAGAAAATCGCCTTTAGAGTTGTCCAAATGAAGTAGCACTGCATGTTTTGATATATTTACGGTAGGAAATTTACAAAATATCTTCATGGAACATGATCTTTACTTAATACCCTAATGATTTTTGGCATAAAAGAAAAATAAATCGATAATTTTGACCCATACAATGTATTGTTGACTATTGCTACAAATATACCCGTGCGACTTATGATTGGTTTTGTGGTCCAGGATCACATATAAAAAATAAATAAATAAATAAAAACTGTACTTATGTATGATTATATTAATGATAATGAAAGGCAAATTAAGTGTACTTAAAGGGAATTTCATAACTATGTTTCACATTTAAAAAGTGCACTTTGTAATAATGCCAAATAAGATGATGTTAAATCATTCTGTTTTAATAATATTTTGTTGTGCTTCAAAAAAGTCCACTTATTTTGATGTGTTGGCTAACATACTAAAGCACATGTAAAGTACTTAATTATAATTTTAACTGCAGTGTTTTATTCAATGTTGTTTAAATGTACTAAACTGCAGCTCCATCAATACAAATATGTAAAACATTAAAATAAATCAACCTACTGCATGATAGGTTGCTTTTTTTTAGTTTTGACAAGAGAAGGTCAATATTTGTCATTTTGGAACTGAAGAATGAGATGTTGAAGAATGCTTTAAAAACTCTCCTTTTGTATTCCACAGAAGAAAGAAAGGCATACAGGTTGAAGGTGACATGAGAATGAGTAAATAATGACACCAATTTTTCATTTTGGGGTGAACAGTACCTTAAAAAGTGGTGTCCTTTTTTAACTCAATATTACAGACAGACTCATTGATTTAGTCACTACATATGTCTCTCAGATCAATAGGTCAAAAGCCGCTATTAAAAGATAAATGCAGCCTGAGTTATGGATGAACGACAGAGGTCACACCTGCTTTGATGCAGAGCCTTGCTGATCACGTCACTTCGCCTTTGCTTTCCCTTTAAAAGTCCCTTCAAATTAGTGGATTTACACTCGTCCTTTTGAAATCTCAGATTAATCCAAACTGTAATTAGACTTTGTTGTCGTCTGTTCGTGCTTCAAATAGGCCCTTAATCTCTTATCTCTGGCAGAGTGATTTTATATCACATCTCGCCTGCATAAATACCCTGTCCCGCAGATGTTTCTACTGTCATCAATGAAAAGAGGCAATCTACCATTCCGTTAGCAATATACCACTTCTATGCAGTCAGCATCTGCTCTGCAATAAAGAGCAATTGCTCGCATTTCCCTGGCATGATAATGCACCTCACCATCTGCACTAAAACCTTACTGTGAGTCTGCAGAAGTCTGCGTACCGTAAAGAGGCTGGGTAAGAAATCAGTTAGATATACGTTTGTAAATGCATGAGTGGCCTTTTATGCGTACACCCACACAAGCCTGCCAAACAAAGCAATGGAAATGGCACGATCAAACGCGAATGCAACGTAGATGTTCTCTGACAAACACGCACAAATATAAACACATTTATTGTATTTATGCACATACATATGCAAAGGTCTGTGCACATTTTATTGTCCTACTTTAATGTTGCCACTGCAGTTCAGTAATGTGTTTAAAGTGTCTTCCAGACATCTTTCCATGTAAACAATCACAGATCAATAATGTGGAAGAATGGGGTCAGATGGCCACATACTCGCTCGTTTAACGGTCAACACAAACGCTGGTTGCTTCTGGCGGATAAAGCCATTCCTTCCGCTGACACAATCTGTGGTCTTGAGGAAAAATACCTTCTGGGCTACACCAGTAGGCTTCAGCCTATACCGCCGCATTCAAACACACACATACCACACAATCCCTCACCTCTCCCTCCCGCCAATCTGGATACAGCCTCACTTATCAAGTGCAACATTGTCAGGTGATGGGAAATGATTGGGCCCTCGTCTCTGTTGCACCTGTGGGGAATGTGATAACATGCCGTCAGACATTTTTCCTCGGAAGGCCTCTCACTTCATCTCTCTGACTTACACTAACGCTCATTAGCTGAATGTCAGTGCAATTCATATGGGCTTGAAAGTCAATAAAGTTAATCATGTTTACAGTAATTCCACATAGAATTGCAGCTCTGAACATTTTTCTTGAATGTATTTAATTATTTGCTATTTGCTATTAATTATATTTAAAGGACGTTAATATAATATAATATATTTTTATAATATTATATATTTTTATTATATTATATTATATTATATTATATTATATTATAAGTAAGGAATAATTAACAAGGGGCCGTTTAATTCTTCCACACTTCAAGACACTGTTCTGATGTTGTATTTTAAGACATTTGTCAGGTTTTTGTCCTTAAAACACTCTTGTGTGTGGGTTTAATTTCTTATGCATCTCATCCCAAGCCTCCGTTGCTAATTTTAAAACGTCATTTCAGAACTAGCAACGGAGGATAGAGCCTTGATAGCAGACTAGTACAGTTGATACAGTTATTAATGCAGTTGAGAGAGAGAGAGAGATAGAGAGAGAATAAGCATATGTAAATTAGCCTGTGCCTCTCTCACGGCAGCAGTGTCTCTACTAATAGCGAAACTATAAGTTTATCTACCTCAAGAACCGCACAGTTATTACCTCACTGATGAGAAATGTCATGTATCTTTTAAGTTGCTAAACTATTTTACTAATTAATTCGTCAAAGCAGCGCTGACAAAACGTTTTGGTGCGAATGTGTGCGTTTGAAAGAGAGAGAGAGAGAGATCGAGAGTATGCGCTTTCAGGACACAATAAAACGTATTTTGTGGCAAAAACCATGACAATAATTTGTCGTTTTCATCCGATTGTTTACTATATTTATTTGCTTGGTCGGTGTCGTTGTGGGTTTTGTTTCTTTTGCGGTTGTAGGCTGTAAGGACCTTTGAAATAACTGAAAACATTTGGCGAAGTGATATGGAACTGCAATGCGGTCAAGACCTGCTAGAACTACATTGAAGCTTACTGTATTATGTAGAAGAGTATTGTGAGAAAGAGATCGAGTGAGCGAGTTTATTACCTTCATTCAGATTTAGCATTTTCCTTCAGGTCAGTCCTATGTTCATAATAAAAAATCTGTTTAAATGTCCAATGTATTATCTTGTCCTTTTAACAGTTAAGGGGTTTTCCCGTAACTGACAGCACTAGTCAAAGCATTTGTCAGTTGCGTCTTGTTCCGTGTTCACAACAGTTCAGTCTTTTCAGTGTAAAAGTCTTCGCTACTGACTGACACGCTCATAAAGACAGTCTTTGCCACCATCTAATGGCGTAATAATGTAACTTCTGTTGCTGATCACGGTCAGGGACTACGTTGTGCCGTCGTGCCTAACAACGCCCTTCAGCCATGACTTATTCATACAGCACAGCCTCTCGTACCTTATTGCTTACATAATATAAGATTTTTTTATTAATATTTCTGCAAAAAGACATTAGACCTACTTTGCTTCTTGCTCAATTTGCAACACTTTCAAAGTGAAATGTCCAGTGAATGGCTCTAAAAGCATGTTCAGTTTTATCCAAAACAGATGAACGTGAATCTGGCTTTTTGGAAATGAAATGTCTTGTGAGTGGCATTAAAAGTTTAATGCTCTATCGCATTTGAAAATAATGTACCACCTACGCTAAACCCTACCCTAAACCTAACCAATAATGTGAGCAAAAGCACACGTGAGATAAAACGCATTTGCTAGAGCAACCATGATGTTTTAGCTCGCTTCTGCAAGTCTTTGAGCTCTTTTATTGTGACTCGTGTTTCAGAGGACTTGTACGAATGCGCGCCGTGCCGAATCACAAGTGCAGTTCTGTACTAAGTGAGGTACCGAACAAGTTGATAATGTTAGAAAAGCCATACTATATATGGAGCTGGTTATGTGATACAAATGTTAAAATATATTCGTTTACAAATCACTCACACACACCTATTTTGAGGTCATAACATATTATTGTCCAAGAAATCATGCATTTATTAATCGATAATCTGCCTCGTAATCATAATTTGTTTTTTGTTTTAAATTTTGTATTTTATGTTTATGTAATGTGGACTGTTATTGTCTAATGCAAATGCATCCACTCAATTACTTTTTTTTTTTTTTTTTATCTTTTCTTTTTATTAGCTGAATTCAGTGGAGAATAATAGAAACTAGTGTAATTAGTTATCAGCAGTGCTGGCTGCTGCTAAGAGTGCAATTATTTCAGATGCTGAACTTTGGCTGTGGTGAACAGTCTTTTTGTAGCCGTTAATTGCATCCTGTACTTTAAAATGCATGCAATGCATGTTTTGAACTTTGTGGAAAACAATTGAAGAACCTGGAATTAAAGTTTTAGGATTTTGGAAAAAGATGTTAAACAAAGAAACATCATACATAAATGAGGAAATAATTAAGATTCTGCTTAAGAATATGCCCTTTGAATCATTCTCAAATTATGTTGGAGGACAGGGTCATGCAGCTCAAGTACTGCAGTCATTAAAGGGTTAGTTCACCCAAAAATGAAATTTCTGTCATTAAGTACTCACCCTCATGTCGTTCCAAACCCGTAAGACCTTCGTTGATCTTCGGAACACAAATTAAGATATTTTTGATGAAATCCAAGAGGTTTTTTATCCCCCATAGAAAGCAACATAATTACCACATTCAATGTCCAGAAAAGTAGTAAAGACATAGTTAAAATAGTCAGCGTGACTACAGCGGTTCAACCCTAATTTTATGAAGTGATGAGAATACTTTTTGTGCGCAAAAACAAAACAAAATAACAATAATTCAACAATTTCTTCTCTACCCTGTCATTCTCCTATGCTGTTTACGTTGTAAAGACAGTGCAGGCTTCCAGGTTCTACTTCAGAACGCCGACTCATTATTGGCCGGCTCCTGCGTCAGCATCACACGCATGCGTCATGCTGCTCACGTGAACAGCGTTGGCCAACAATGAACCAGCATTCTGACATAAATCCTGGAAGCCTGCACTGTGCTTCATAACATTAAGGCTGAACCACTGTAGTCACGTTGACTATTTTAACAATGTCTTTACTTTTCTGGACCTTGAATGTGGTGATTACATTGCTTTCTATGGGGATTAAAAACAACAACAACAACAACAACAACAACAAAAAACCTCTTTGATTTCATCAAAAATATCTTAATTTGTGTTCTGAAGATGAATGAAGGTCTTACGGGCGTGGAATTACATGAAGGTGAGTAATTAATGACAGAAATGTCATTTCTGTGAAAACTAACCCTTTAAAGCAAAATGCCTGAGATATTCTGAAATTCATGTAAATTTTAAAATTCTGTAATGTTTCAACAATTACCTTTGCAATCCTCTGATTAAAGTGACATCAGACTATTGAATTAACCACAGCAGATGAATGTGGAAGGGCAACACAATCTCATAGCAATCATAAATATTTTAAGTTTTGGGGAATTTGGCTTAAGCACGGGATACACTGCACGATTTTTGGCTGTCCCAGACAAAAGATTGCCATCGTGAAACAATCGTGACGATTTCTGTGATCGGTGCTCTTAATCGGTGGTCTTATGTCGTACAGTAAGAGAGGTTCAAAGACGGCCGTTTTCCCGGTCTTGCGACCAAAGATAGCTTACGATCATTTTCTGAAAGTGTCAGAAATTCAGCATGATCGACGTGTAGTGTGTTTGCTGCTACGACCTACGTCTACTGACCAGCCAATAAAAATGCGACATGAAATCAACGCAACATGGTGCTAAAACTTAAAACTGCTTAGCTCTTTTCCCTTCTTCTTTCGCCGCTTACTTTTTTTTTTCAGCACACATAAAACCTACAACTGCCAAAGTGTGATTCAACATGAGTTGCGTCCCAAATGACGCACTTTACACTATGCACTCATCCGTGTAGTACGTGAATTGTATAAGGTTATTTTGTCATTTTACATCGATGTCTGACAGCCCCTCCCCCTCCGCTACGTAATTAAAACTGCGACAGTTGAGTGCATGAAGTGTCCAACATTCTACACTTCGTTTTTACTGTTAGTGCATCATCCGGGTATTTAAAGTGTACTTTTTCTTTCTGGAATTTTCAGTGTGAACACACTACTTGCACTATTTATACTTAAAAACATCATAGAATAGTGCATAAGTACACAAATTGGGACACACCTATGGTCTTTTTGTTTACAACTAGTGCATGCTGATGCCGTTTTATTCTTCTATAGAAACTTGCATCGTAGCCTAAGAGTCAATAGGTGTCATCATCATACAGTCTACATGCATGTCGTACCGAAGTTCAATAGATCCATGTCGCACAGTGTGATTTGTAATGATATTATAGGATTGCTAAAATCATGCAGTGTAAGTGTGGACCTTTATACTTACTTTTTTTTTCTAATAATCATATGTTTTTGTATGATTTGCATAGTACAAATTCATACTAAATCGGCACCTCAAAACATAGTTATGTTTTCCCGTGAGATCAGGATGGGAAGTGATGTGGTTGAAAGGCTCTGTCAGATAGTCCTCACCACCTCGGAGACCACTACATGCAGCAGCGTTGCAGTCAATTGCAGAGCAGTGTACCTCAGATGGCTTGCCCTGAGTGGGTAATGGAGATAAATTAACATCTGTCTCTCCCCGGAAGGACCTCTGCTCATTCAAACAGAAAGGACTTACAATTTTCTCCTTTCGGTTCCCTTTCATAGCAGAGCAGTGTAATCTGCAACATCATCACAAGCCATCTGTAAGCCACAGATGTCAGTGCTTTTTGTGACAATTCAGAGGTGAGGAGCCACACGGTTTTCATATCACAGGAGGAAACGGAGGGGCTTGCTTCTCGCACCGCAGGCAGACTGTATCCAAACATGCCTGGTGGCAAAACGTGATCATAATATGAAACATGAGTTCCAGTAATAAGCAAAGAAAACTATATTTATATTACACTTTGTAATGATCAGCCAAATTGGTTGGGTTACAAGATTTAAAATAGGGTCAGATTTTACTGTGTGAGATCTTTAGGTGTTAAAAGAATGAGACATAAAACAGAAATGAGTTTAATTAGAAATATTGTATTTGCAATGTTCACATGAGACTTTAAAACAACACAATAAAACCAGGAAACTCAGTTAAAAGCATAGAGTCCAATGTACCATACCGTAAAACAGTCCAAGAATCCGAGTGTGATGATAAGTCCCAGTGTGAGTGTCCACCAGTGTATACACAATACAAGAAAAGTGATAATCCAAAAGTTTGCAGTTGTCTGAAAAGGTAGTGATGGGTAACCCTTTACCCAGGTCCTACTCACCCCGCTCTGGGCAGGCCTTGAACCTGGGTCTCCAGCGTGGGAGTCGGACACTCTAACAAGGAGCCTAAAGGGTGCAACCTCTAGTGTCAGTCACTCAGAGGAGTGAGGTTTACTCGCACAGCGACTACTAGCTGGCCTCCGTTACACAGCTTCGAAAACTTTACGAATCTTTTGTTTCAAATCAGTGGTTTGGAGCGTGTTTCAAACTGCCAAAATCACGTGATTTCAGTAAAGAGGCTTCGTTGCGTCATAACTGTTTCGAAACGTTTCGAAATTTCAATGGTTCACCGCTGGGGGTGATTTCTGTGAACCAGAACACCACAGAGATCGCCCCCCAGCGGCGAACCATTGAACAAGTGTCTGTGGGTTTTACCTGATCTCTGATCAGTTTTATACATTTGTAGACGTTTTAGTATAATTAAAAGGAATAATAGCACGCCGCTTTGAAACAGTGAATCATTTTGCGAATCAATTGGTTTCAATTGATTCGAAGCTTTGAAAAGCTTCGTTTCTCCCATCACTATGAAAAGGTAAGTCCACAGGTTGGAAACTCCACAATCCAGAAAGTTCTGTTTAGTGACTTTTAGTGATTGTCTGTTTGTTTGCCATGTTGCTCTCTTTATACAGATGTAGTTCTTGCTTCCTGTCATGTGACTGGTCACATGACAGGCCATCCATTCATTTCTTGAAGACATACACACACTTAAAATGGTAAGAGGAATAAAATGGACTAAGAAAACATGTAAACCAGTTAAAACTCTAGTATACATGAAATCATTGTGATAAATAGAGCAGTAAAACTGTCTCTTAATTGACAGTGTCACAACTTGTCATCAAGATGTCATGCTTTGTTGATGTAAATGGACCCTGTGTACTTTTTAAAGAATATAAAGCACACGTTATATAAAGGATAATGTTCGGTCAGCTGGTTATCACTAAATCACCCTTGCATCACTCTGAAGGGATTTATTTTGTGATAATGACCGGCTGATAAACTTGGATATATGTTACAATAGGGGAAAAAAAAAAAAAAGGAAACATGTATGTTCATGCACATTTTAAGACAGCTTAAAGGAAAAGTTCACCCAAAAAAGTCATTATTTACTGGCGCCAATGTCATTTCAACTTTATTATTCTCATTCTTTCTGAGAAAAGCATGTTGAAGCTGCTTTTTTTGGTCACTTGTAACAACTTTTTTATGGGAAAAGAGCAGCATGATGATTCTTCAAAAATTATTATTATTATTTTTTTTTTTTTTCAAAGAAAAACAAATAACAGCATACCTGTACAGGTTTGAAACCACATGAGGATGAGTAAATGACAATTTTTCTTTTGGGATGAACTATTCCATTAAGTGATATGTCATATTGAGTGCCATTTTGCCCACCTGTACTTACGTACCTGCTTGAAGTCCAACAGCCTATTCTCACAAGGCCTGTTAACACTAGCTTTTGGAAAAGTCATTTTGTGATGTTAAAATCAGGTAGCAGTGGTGGATGAGAGCCTTGATTACATCTCGTCTCGAATGTCTGAAAGAGCTGATGAGAAAGTAAGTGGAATTCAGCACATGGGAAAACCTTAAGAGATTGTGATTTGTTGCTAATTACATGAGACCGAGGTAAAGGATCGCTCTGTCTAAACAGGAGAGATGCATTACCCCCTTGAGTGAGTATTTAATTGCCTCCTGCTATTTTACCGCACTAGACAAAGATGACCATGGAAATTTATTTCAGCAATATTCTCAGAAGCAATTGATGAGGTTCATAGTGCTGTGCATAGTGAGTTTATAGAGCGAGTCACAGTGAATGATTTTCATAAAACAGATGACTGGATTAAAAGATGGATCTCTGATAGAGCAATTCATGGACATATGCATTGATTTTTTTGTTGAATGTTGAATGTTTAATTAAACAGAATCTCCAGGGGTCTGAATACTTTACCTGTGATCTGATGAAAAGTGATGGTATACATAAGTAAGTTGTCATTTAGCAAACACTTGTATCCACAGTGATATATACTCTGTGTGTGTGTGTGTATATATATATATATTCCTTACAAGCTTTGAAAGCATATTTCAACATCCAGAGTAATGTGATTTACATCTTTATGGCATCACATTCTATGAAATCCATTTTATTTTTTCCCAAATTCCATTTTAAAGGTTAAATAAAATTTTAGTAATCAAAATAGGGCCCTACAACATGCTGCTCTTTAAATAAGTAAGATTCATAGAAATCAATTTACAATATTATATTTATAAAGTCAATTTTATTTTGGATGGACAGGAAAAATAAAGAGATAGTGGAGCCAAATTTCAGCCCAGAACCTATTTCAGATTGGCAGTGGTTCTGATACAAGCACTGGCACCCTGCCGTTGGGAAGTTTCTTTACAGTACATTTATTATAGCTTCAGTCCCCCTTGATTAACACAGAGTCAAGGTAGTTGATCAAGGGCAAGAAGGTCATAGTTTATGGTCCTTGTGAAGTTAAAACCTGCAATCTTCCACTTACTGCCCCTGAGCTTTAAGCACTATCAACACACTCTCATAAAGAAATGTCACTTCTGCGACTTTTACCTGTGTACTACCACCATGTCATCACGCTGGTGACATTTTCAGCTTGTTTTGGAGGATTCGGTTTACCCGTAGGATTACTTACCCTAGTGTTCTAAAGATCAAGTTTACTAAAATTGTGTTCACACTTGTAGTTCAGCCTCTTGGTTCTTTTGGTCCACAATAACTAACTATGTTACAATAACTAAATATTAAACTTACAAATGTTTTTTTTTTAAAGTGAATTGCATCTTTAAAACTTGCAACTTTTAAAAGACAAAACAAAATTCCATTTGTATATATAAGGGATGGGTAACATCCGTCCTAAATAATGTGTGACATTAGTAATATTCAATACTATTTATGGCAGATAGGGTGGATATGCACATTGGGATGCAGGGTAAGGCTACAGGCAGGTGAGATTTTTTTGTTATTATTATTATTATTTTTTTAATCAGGGTTAGAGCTAAACTCTGCAGGACAGCAGCACTGCAGGACCAACGTTGCCATTCCCAGTATAAATTATAGTCCAGTTTGGTTGGTCCAGTGAAACTGTAAATGCTGTCATTATCTACCCAAGGGTTTGTGTCGCTCTATACTAATGTGACTTTTTTCCTGTAGAACACAAAAAGAGTTATTATCAAAATGTCAAAGCTCTCTCCTCTCTTTTTCATGCAGTGGAATTGCATGGTGATCACTGGCTTTCAAGTCCATGTCTATTACAATCAATCAATCAATCAATCAATATTATATAATAGATTGGGTTTTGAACCTGGGTCTCCTGTATACTGAAAATAAATAAATAAATAAATAAATAAATAAATTGACTAACATGTCTAAACATGTAAAGAATAACTTTTTTTTTTCCTTTGGTCATGATGGACTGCCACTAACGCCCCCTCCAAAAACCTAAAAAAGAAGAAAATAATCAGCTCATGTAGTTAATTTTGAGAAAAATGCTAAATACATTTCAAATACATAGATAAATTAATGAATAAATAACGTGAAAACTCTAATTACTCACTTGGATACACTGAGCTCAGTTTTCTGTATTGAGAAGAATCAAAAACGCAGCGAATAAACACTAAAAACATGCTATTTAACCTAAATTCATGGATTTCTAATGTCAGGTAAAACAAAGGGAGTATTTGAAATGACTGTCTACTGATGAGCCACAGAAACATTTGTGTGGAAAAAAGAGAGCACATTTTACAGTGTTTGAACGCAGACAGAGTAGGACGAAACCTGTCAAACGAAAGGGTGCATCTTCAAAGTGAGAGTAAGCTGAAACTGTTACTTAGAGGAAAGAACTTTGGTGAATAAGAGTGAATAAATGCAGCCACTGTGAAATGGAGCTAATGCACACAGGGCTGAGAGAAGAGCAGAGGCTTCTGTTTAATTAATGATGGAAACAGAGACTTCTCAGACAGTTACTGACTGGACCTAGGAGGAAGAGAGATGTTATTTTTAAGCAAATATTTGCTCTCTCTACCGGTCATCTCACTGAGAATACATCTGCTGCTTTAGGCCTCTATATGCATTACTCAAAAAAACTGATGAACTGTCCCTTGAAACATTATTATTTTGGAGTTTGTTCCCTTTCAGTGCATCAGTTTGTTCATTAGAGTCATAAAACACTGTACACAAGTATCCAAATATATACAAATTAGTAGTGAGAGTTGCAGGGAGGTGATACATACAGCCCACCTCAGAATCACTTGTATCAGTGAAAGGATAACAGCTCCCCCAGAGGCCAAACATTGATCCTGCCGCCCAGAGGAGCTGAGCATTTTGCACATCCTTCTCATACAGAACAAGTCATAATAAAGAGCCAGTGAAGCATAACATCCTCCAAAAGCAATAATGCGTGCAGAAAACAACAGACGTTTGACTTAATCTGTCTAGAATTTTAGACCGATGCTTTTGAGGAGACACAAGCATATTCAATATTTTAAACTGATTGGCTGCGTGCACGAGCACAAGACGTCTTGACAACAAAGATCAATGTGCTTAATAAATGAATAAGCCTGCAAATTACAACAGAAAGCTTTATGGAAATGAGATTATGGATCTGCTTTTAAGCTTTCGGATCTGTAGTTGCAAGACGTGACATTTTGATTGGCGATGTGGCCTTTCTTGTGGCCTTAATGAGGGGTTCGTGTAAACGTCAGCCTTTGCTGATGCTTGTTTAATAATTCTGGGATATATTAGGGGATTGTGCTCAAAGCTTTATGATCCGGTCTTACAGAAAATCTACACTGACGCTGTCAACAGGGAGCCGGTGGCAAACAGCGCCACTCTTTCGCACTGCTTCTGTCTGTGTTGGATTTAATTTGGCATGAAGATCATACCAGTTCCTCTCTTAAAATGATGAAAGTGTCTGATTGTGTGATTTGATTTAGGTGGATTAATGCAGTGGTGTCACTGCTAAACATGACTAGTGAAGGTTACTCCAGAGAGCTGGATCTCAGAGTGTGTGTTTACATTTTTGTTGCTCTATTAATGGTGTTTTAATTAGAGCATGATTGCGTTTCTCAAGCGGAGGGAAAAACATCCTGATGCACAGATAAAACCCTCAAGGCCCAAGTCTGTGACTTATTCAGTGTCATTGCGGAGGGGTAGACCGTGCCTGACAAGAGAAAAGAGACAGACTTGACAGAGATGAACAAACATAACATGCTGATTTAATACAAAATGAGAGGTCTTGAAACAAGAGTCAGGGAGTACAACGAGATGGAAAACTTGTTTGATCCTTCTAGCCAGCCTAGGATAGAGAAGATGTCAAGTAAGTTTTTTTGAAGACTGACATACTTTCGCAACACCGTTGATTGTAAATAAACCAGCATATGAACTGGCATTATGTATAATCTCTCATTCCAGATACATTATCTTACTATTCAGGCCTCATTTATTATCATCAAATATTGAGTTTAATACGAGGTGCATGGTATTAAAGTTTTGAATAGGGCATCCGGTGCAAAATGTTTTATGTTACATTAACTGTACACTGTAAAACCTGATAAGTTACGGTAACTCAAACAATTTGAGGAAACCGATTTTAGTTTTAAAACCAATAAATATGAGTACTGTAAACTCAACTTAAGTTTATCAAACTCAAAGTAATAAAGTTACATAAGATTAAGCAAAAACTAGCATTGGTACAAAGCAATGATGACAGAACAGGAGCACGGTAAAACTCAATAAGTTCAGAATACTCAAAACATTTAAGTAAACAAACTCATTTTTTAAGTTAGTAGAACTTAAAGGGTTAGTTCACCCAAAAATGAAAATAATGTCATTTATTACTCACCCTCATGTCATTCTACACCCGTAAGACCTTCGTTCATCTTTGGAACACAAATTAAGATATTTTTGATTAAATCCGATGGCTCAGTGAGGCCTGCATAGACAGCAATGCCACCGAACTTCTTAAGATCCAGAAAGGTACTCAAAACATATTCAAAACAGTTCATGTGAGTACAGTGGTTCTACCTTAATATTATAAAGAGACGAGAATACTTTTTGTGTGCCAAAAAAAAAAAATAAATAACGACTTTTCAACAATATCTAGTGATGGCTGATTTCAAAACACTGCTTCGAATCTTTTGTTTCGATTCAGTGATTCGGAGCGCCAAAGTCACGTGATTTCAGCAGTTTGGCATTTTGACACGTGATCTAAATCACTGAATTGCCATCACTAGATATTGTTGAAAACAATAACAGTACCTTTCTGGATCTTGAGAAGTTCGGTGGCATTGCTGTCTATGGAGGCTTCACTGAGCCATCGGATTTAATCAAAAATATCTTAATTTGTGTTCCGAAGATGAACGAAGGTCTTACGGGTGTAGAACGACATGAGGGTGAGTAATAAATGACATTATTTTCATTTTTGGGTGAACTAACCCTTTAAAATTTTTGTGACAAGTGGGCCGAGAGCCATGGAAGCAAGGCCAGTGTGGTGCACAGGTGTCTCTTATTAACAATCACATCACCGGCATCCCTTTGTTCCCACAGTTTTCAGCCTCGCTCCACTCATCATAATGTTAATTACATACAGTTAATTTATATAAAAATCACATTCAGATCTTGGTTAAATGTTAGATAGCAAATAACACATGCTATTATGAGTATCAAAGAGATTGTCATTATATACTTGCATGTATATAATCAAACAACATACAGTATATGTGGTCTTAAAAGTTTTGCAGCCCATCCTCAACCTAACCACAGGCTCTACTCTTCACCACAATGGTAACCCTACAAAACTAACATAACAGAACCCCCTGTAAATCCCAACATAACACAACATTAAGCACTAATTTACGTCTCCCTATGATAATCTTGTGCAAAAACACAAAAAAATTAACACTTACTTTGCGTCCCAGTTCGCCTACTTGTACTATGCCCTAAAAGTATGTACTGTTTTTGTGAAGAAAAAGTACATACTTTTGCGTGTGTAGCAGAAGAGTATGCAAGCTTTGGGACATACTACTTCGTCATAATTGTGTCTTAAATGGACGCTCTGTCGCTTAGACCTGTAACCATTTAAACTGCCCTGTCATCTTGTCACAGTTAAAATCCTCTACATTCAAAAATTTAATTTCCTACCATTTCGGAGAGAAATGTAGGCCTAGTCGCACGTTAATCCTCCAGTCATGGGTCTTTCATACAGAGAACTCTCCTCATGTTTGCATAATGATGCATTTAAAAGTTAATGACTAAACGCATCGTTATAAAAGTTCACAATGCTGTTGCAGATGAAATATAATGTGGATAACATTTAATAAATATTTTTTCATCAGGTTAGATACTGATTATTAATCACTCTGCTTAACCGTCGGTCTTGCACATCCGTCATGTTTGTAGTTTTTTAACACTTTTTATTCGTGTTTGTAGTTCTAATCAAATGCTCGACCACAGCGCAATGGGTTGTGGGCAATATTAGCTGTTAAGAGTGTGCATGGATCTGCACTTCGGATTCTAACCGGAAAAAGTAGACCATTCGGGTATCTTTGGAATACTCATTTCAACATACAATGATTTGGGACACACTAATTCTATTTTCGAATACTATTTAGGACGGATAGTATGCGAATTGGGACGCAACTTTAATTTCAACATTTATTTTCCTTATACAGTCTGACGCAACGCATGATGGGAATTAGAAATCTGCTGCAACTCAACTCAATCATATTAAGTTCAGCTTACTACATTCAAATTTGAGTTCATACAACATTTTTCTATTAAGTACAATGAACTTTCATTATTATTTGAGTGAAACAAACTCATTTCATTTTCACTATTTGGTATTACAGTGTACATTTGCCTTATGATTTCTGACCATAACGAATGTGATACATTTTGTAGAAAAATTAAACTGGTTTTTGACTGTAAAATGAAGAACTCTAAAAGATTTGATTCAAACTTCTATGAATACTTATAGGCTATATATTTACACAATCATCTGTTCATTCTGTAAGTGAATAGTATTTAATACTATTTCAAATGAAGTTTAAAACGTTTATATAATTATGAATAACTGGAAATAAAAACAAAATCAAGAAAGTATTGAATATTTTTATACAATCAGCGATTAATTTAGGTAGTATTTACTATTCAGTACTATTTCAAATGAAAATAGAAATCAAGAAGTATTCAGATATAACTTTTAGTTTAATATATTGAAGCTTTATTTAGTACTCAATATCAATTGGCAACGGATGATATGGTTTTGAAAATTATGTTTAGATTTTCATTGTAACTAAAAGAAGTTTCTGACTAAAAAATAAAGAGATCATTTAGTACAAAAAAAAATTATAATAATGATAATTATTAACGATAAAATAACGTATGTAGGCTAACTTACTCAGGCTATACAGTATTTATACTAGCCACTGTTCTTATACTGTTCTACTGTTCTTTACTGCAGTAAGTATTTAGTATTCAATACTATTTAATATTATAAGGAAATTTATTGCATAGCCTTTATCAAAGTTTTATATATATATATATATATATATATATATATATAATTATGCATGAATGGAAATAAAAAATTAAGAACTTGCAATGTTATATACAAAACGATATTATATATATATATATATATATATATATATATATATATATATATAGGCTATATTTTTAAACTCAGGCTATATATCCTGTTTAAAATAAACTGCTTTGCTCTCTTAGCTGGCTTTGTTGGCTGGTTTTGTGTGCTTGGCCAGAAGACCATCTTAAACTATTAAGCTAACCACGGTTTAAGCTGGTTTTATCTGGTATAAGCTGTTGTATTTATTTATTTATTTTTTCCCAGGGGGATTTATACAGTATCCTACAAGCGATTTAGATTTCAGCAGATTAGTTTCAATACAGTTTCTGTACAGTACTGGTAAGCATTTTAATACTACTCTTTATGACTTATGATTTAATTGCGACTGGGTATATCAAAGTTATTTTTATATAATTGCGCAATAAAATTTTGAAATCGGAAAAATGTCTTTATAAATGTATGCCTATTCTAAAACATTAAACGGCTAATTGCTTGTCTGCTGTGAGGTGTGCGCGCTTGCCTTTTCGCGCAGTTTTTTTTTTCCAGGACGAGGCTGAGACGCGCGAGCTGCTTCAAACACTCACTCACAGCTCAAGACTCCAGCGCGCGCCGTGGAAAGACTGAGACGCTCCGCCAGCAACTGCGCATCCTCTCTCTCTGTTTCACATCGCTTCAGTCGTAAGGGAGGGAGAAAGGCGTCTGAGGAGGAATTGTAGGTGAGGTTTGGACCACAGCCGGAGAGGTGGAGGAGATCGCGCGCCTCGCACACATTTGAAGGATGCGCTGCCGCGCGCAACGGCGCGTCCTGTAGAGATACAACGAGCTTGCGGGATTGAAGCGCCTGGGTTTCTTTTTCTATCCATGTTTGGCTTTGTTCAAGAAAACCTGTCACTATCTGACACTCCGTGAGCACACAGCATCACTTTACGGACGGAAGAAGAGGAAGGAGGAGTGAGCTGTTTCTCTTCTCGCAACATCCAGAGTAAGTCGGTCTGATTTCTGCTGAACATGCTGCTTATCATTGCAATTACAGCTGCGCCGATAGTTTGTGTGTCCCACCTGAAGCAAGTTGCACGGTAATGATGCACAGAAAAACACTGCAAGTGCTGATTTATATCATGCATCTCTGTATTGGAACAAATTGTTGTGCGGCTGGCACTTAAACGATCAGAAATGGTGGCATGCCTGCATTGTGAACATGCATAGATGTTCACCCAGATGTTTGGATATTCACCTGGGTTTCCACAGTAGTGGAAAACCTGAAAAAATACTGGATATTTTTTTTTTTTTTTTAATTGTGATTTCACTGAAGTCATTGAAATTAATAAAATTGTTAAAGTCATTACTTTTTTTTATATAATATATATATTTTTCTAGTTATACTAAACCCTAAAATACTCTGAGAGCATTTTCTATGATATTATCAAGTAATTACAAAGTCCATAGACATCATTGGTAAAAAGGTGTGGAAAAGCCTTGAATAAGTTCACAAATGTTTGCATGCAAGGTTGTGTTGAAAAACTTTTTAACTGAGTTACTTTATTTCTTCACAACCGTTTTGTTGCATTACTCAGCTCTCAAAGCATTGATAATTTTCAGATGAATGATGATATTGACCTCATTACTGATTTGTTCACCCTTGGGGGGAATAGATAAGCTGTGATTGGTTTGAATAGTGGTCTGATTTAAAAGTGCAACTGTCTGTCAAAGCAATTCATTTTGGAAGCAGAGTGAGTTTATTTGCAAAACGTTGTTAGGTTTATTGCCCCTCAAGAAGAATGTTGGTTATCACAGATGAGTGTCAGGAAACAATAGCGCATTTCTCAACATTTTCACTCTTTGCTGTCGGTCCTGCAATATCTTAACTCTTGTCAAAGTTATTCCTCGGACTGAAAATATGTCAAGAAAATGTCCCAAGAGCAAGCTCTGGAAAGTTTTCAGACTGCACTTTACTTTGATGTAAGCTCTCAGCTTCTTGCTGAAACACTTTCCGTCAGTATTTGCTCTCATGTCTTGCCTTCAAAATGAAGACTTTGCTGTTCGTTGTGCTGTTGTGATATTTTCTTTACTTTCTCATATATACTTTGTTGGACTTTTTTTTTTTTTTTTTAATCTTTGTTCACATGCTTGTTAGCTGGCGAACAAAAAAGTTTCTTTAACTGGCAGTTTGGTCTACCAGAGTACACATTTTAAATTGGTTTTGTCAGACAACCTAAAATAACCTCTAAATTAATATAATTAGAATATGATTCTGTATGACTAAACCAACTAGTACAGGGTCAGATCAAGTACTCTAGTACCTAATTGTGGTAAGAACTGCACAATGTTACACTTTACAGTGTAAAAAGAATAATTCTCTTTGATTCTCAAAAATACAGTTCCGAAATTGCATAGCAACCCATAACCTTGAGACAAAACCACTACTCAATTTTGTCTTTTTACATTATGCAGTTTAGAATTTGCATAGGAACTTAAGTGTAAACTTGTGACTTGTGACAGCTGACCATCTTTCCATTGGTTAACAAATTTTTTGCATGTACTCAGATAACATTTACATTAACTATGGTTATGTAATGCTGATAGTTTTCCACAAGACAAAATGATGTCTTAAAGTAAATTACATGTTTTTGATCACGATGGCCTTCAGCAGTCATCCGATTTCCCTGGAAAATATTAAGATCCATAAAGATGTGTCTCCCTGTACATTCATTTTTCTTTTGTCTCGCAGTTAAATTAGTGTGTAACACTTTAATGAGGTTGTTTTAGCTTTGCAAGTAAATATGAAATCGGAGCACCCTGCTGTTTTGTGGGTAGCGAGTTGATTAGATTCTCCTTTGCGCACACAGTAGGAACGTAAAAGGCTTCTTGCATTCATTGGGTACTTTGATTTTAGTACCCGCAGAATCCACATCAGGGGCAGCCAAATACCAGAGACTGAAGATCTGAGAAGAGAAATAGCGTCTGCATGCATTTTTAGAATCTGGCGGTTATTATATTAGAGATGTTATGTTTGCATACCCATAATACAGCTGCTCTTTGCATTAGAAGATATTAATATCCGTTTCTGTCTCCATTCATTGTCTGTTTCATCTTCTAAGCATTGCAGCAGTGCGCAATTAATGAAATTCAATGGCACTGCTGTGCTTTTATTTGTGTTTTGTCCACTAAGCTTTATTAGACGATATGAATCAAATGTTAGCAAGGCTCAGAAAATGTGAGTTAATTCTTTGCTTCAAAATAATTATGTAATGAACTTGTTAACAGTTGCAAAATTTGCAATTAAAATAATGTTTTCACTAAATAATTTCATTTGAAAACAATGAAAGTATTGTAGCATTTTGGCAAGGGATTTTCAGATCCCATTTGAGTGTAAATTGATGGGATAAGTTTATGTTAGAAGGGTAACTAGATAACATTTACATTTAGTCATTTAGCAGACGCTTTTCTCCAAAGCGACTTACAAATGAGAATAGTAGAAGCAATCAAATCAACATGAGTACAACAGTATGTAAGTGCCGTGTCAAGTCATAGTTTCATCAGTAAAGTGCTCGTAGCAAGGGTTTTTTTTTTTTGTTTTGTTTTGTTTTTAAATATACGCAAATAGATGGAGAAAGAGAATAGAAAATCGAAAAAAAAAAAAAAAGACAAGTAAAATAAAAGTGCTAATATTGCTGGGTCAAGTAACCTGTCACTGCTTAGTGTTAGTTGTTAGTTTGTTGTTGTTGATGTTGTTGTTCTTAGAGGAAGACGGTTCCATAAGTTGTTTAAAGGAAAATAAAATAAAATAATAAAATAAAAGTTATTTAACTGTTTAATATTTTTTTCATGTTCACGTGTAGTCTAATACATTAATTAATTAATTAATTAATTAATTAATTAATTATTTATTTTTACCTGGAATCATATATATATATAATAGACCAATATGATTTGTGAAAATGTATATATTGTAATGTAATGTAATAGAATAGAATGCAGTCTGATTAAAACCAAACACTACATTTTAGTAATATCATAGGACATCCCCTTCAGCCAGTAAAATTAAAATTTATTCGCCATGTGCTTGACATTTTTGGCAACAAGAAAGTGAAAGAGACATTAGCACATTTTAGGTCACATGCTGTCAAGGCACCACAGTGAACTCATTTTAGACTAGAAAATACATACATATTCCATTTTTAAAAAACATCATTGCACATCCAAATTTACTGTCTAAAGTTGTTGGTCATTTTTTTTTTTTTTTTTTATATTTTGTAAAAACAATAACTCAAAGACCAAAAAAAAAAAAAATAAAATTTGTGCGGCATGCATAAACGACAGTCCTTTTAGGTGATCCATATTTTCTGTGGAGCTGGCACCATTGTTCATTACTGGCAGGCAGTATATTTAGTATTTTTTTTCCTGTGTTTTAGGTTTATGTTAGTAAGTTTTATAGACGACAGAGAGGAAAAGCTGTACCTTTTCCAGAAGATATTGATGATCGTGATGGCAGTGCATCAGAAAATAAGGTCATAGGTAGAAGTTGAATATCAAGGACAGAAGCAGCGAGGATGATGGCAGAGATGAAGAATATAAGTCATAGATTGTTTTGGAAGTCAGGCATTTTGGTACATTATTCTATGCCAGTTTGGAACATGTGATCCATACTACAACCAAAGGTCCGATGCCATTGCCTATTGGCATCACTACACTAACAAGCATAGTCTGGAGAGTATTTATATTAATCAATAAATACGTAGATCCGCATTGATAGTTAGATTGCTCTGATGGACTAGTGGTGGAGTTTTTGTTAAGCGTGCCAGAGGTTCTAGGTTCTAATCCGCCCTCATATAGTTTATTTTATTTTTTTCTCATTAAAACCAAATATGTTCATCAGTGCAGGGACACGTTTATGTGCATTTTGTTTTGTGATTTCACTGGAACAAACAGAGTCTCCACAACAGCGTTAAGCAATAGATTGAAGGGCTTGTCTGTGTGATTGCAGTGTGCACGAGCGCCAAGAGAACAGTGTTGCGCCACTGATAACAGTGGCAAAGAGCATTCAGCATGATTTCAAAAACACATCCCAGCGCCAGATTGCCTGTCATTTAACATAAAAACAAACTCCTAATTACCTGGAGATGTTTCTTTTGTATTAGATACATCCGTGCCGCGAGATGTTTCAAAAAGCGATGGGACATATCAACCCTGGCAAAAAGCGGTGGGGACGAGTCCCACCCGCAAATTACGCCTATGTAAGCAGGGATGCTCTAAACTTTGTTGACTAAACAGTACAAAAGTGAGTTATGTAATGAAAAGTGTGGGCTACAATGAAAAAGAAAAGTCTTGTCGATTTTCACTTGTGCTACAATAATTGATTTGGAATTCCAAGAAAGAAACAATGTTAAAGATTTTTTAATGCTTTTTGAAACACTAAGACATGGTTTCACTACTTTCCAGGCAGTGAAGTTGCATCTGAATTTGTGTCAAGTCTTTTTACATTTTCACATGTGAGTCCCAAATGAAATATAGTAGCACAAGATTAAATGGAATGTTAATAAAGCTTTGTAATGTCTTTTAAA
Source organism: Mylopharyngodon piceus (assembly GCA_039654765.1). Lineage (NCBI taxonomy): Eukaryota > Metazoa > Chordata > Actinopteri > Cypriniformes > Xenocyprididae > Mylopharyngodon > Mylopharyngodon piceus. The sequence goes on along the minus strand of CM077458.1, from coordinate 7,791,991 downwards.
AAAACCTTTTCACTACTTTTCAGATTGAAAACTTGAAAGTGTGTACATTTTGAGACAAAAAACAGTTATAAATGACGGCACCTTAAAAACTAATTTTGGAGAATGATTTTAGTCATAAAGTGTCCCTATTATGCTATTTTAAGTGTTCTTAATTCTGTTTTAGAGGTCTCCTACAACAGGTTTACATGCATCAAAAGTCAAAAACACTTTCATTTTCTCATAATATACATTGCACATCACCACATTTTTCAGTGATTCTCAAACGACTGGTCGGATGAATCAGTCTCTCTAAGTCCCTCCTTTCCGCCGGCCCAGTCTGTTGGGATTGATCTACCACTTACTGCGCAAGTCGGAAACAAACGCCCATTACCATAACTGATTCATCTCCGGAGGCTTCCTAAATCTCAGTGATTGTACACACTGTAAAGACAGTAACGATGGCGTCGATTTTACCATATCCGAGTGTGAGTCCGATGATGAAACATTGATGAAATGATGAAACAACCCAAACCTCCATCGTAAGGACGACTTGAGCAGGACGTTTCTCAGTGATATGCCACTCAGTTTGACGTTCATCATGATATGTTGCAACTGTAATTCCTCACCATCAGCATTAACAAGTGTATGTCCATCAACAAACCGATGTGTATATTTCTAATTTATTGCGGTGCACATATGGGAACTGTATTATTAACAGTATCAATAACAGCGCATACGTTAGCCGAGCACAAACGTGAATGACTAATGTAACTTTAAAGTTTATAAAAAAATCTTGCTCCATCCTTTATCATTACTCAAAGTAGTATAAACGACAGACAATCTGCTTTAATGGACACAGTTTTAGGTAATAGTGGCCCACAGCTGATTAGCAGAAGTATTTCAGTAAGACAGTAATAGCGTGAGTTAGCTGGTTAGCCGGAGACATACACAATATAGCTAAAACACAAAACTATGTATTTTGAACACTCGGTATAAAATATATTAATCATACTTACAGGTTGTGATTCTGAGGAGCAAGTTGGTCCAAATAAAATGGGTACTGACCCATTTTTAACCACTGATTCTTCACAGCCTCATCCTTTTTAAGTGAAAATAAACCGAATTTACTTTAACAATGCAGAGCACAGTGTCTTGCTGACATGTTATCCACATGAACAAGCTACAGTGTTTGAGAGGGGTTCAAGTTTTCATGGGATGTCCATGCAGAACGTAGGCAGGCATTATGCAGATGTGTTAACTTGTGACGTGTGAACTTCGGAAATGGGATTTGAATTACAAATGACTCGTTTAAGCGGTTCAGAGTCGACTCTTTCGGTCCCACTTTATATTAGGTGGCCTTAACTACTATGTACTTACGTCAAAAAATAAGTACAATGTACTTATTGGGTTCATATTGAATTGCAAAACACTTTTGCTGCTATTGAGGTGGGATACGGGTAAGGTTAGGGGAAGCTTTGGTGGTATGGGTAGGTTTAAGGGTAGGGGTAAGGTGTAAGGGATGGGTCAACAGTGTAATTATAAATGTAATTACAGAAATTAATTACAGATGTAATTACATGCAGGTGTTTTTAAAATATAAGTACAATGTAAAAACATGTATGTACACAATAAGTGCACTGTATCAAATTATTAATTTAAATGTAAGTACATAGTAGTTAAGGCCACTTAATATAAAGTGGGACCACTCTTTCTTTTGAGAGACATTAACTTTATTTATGATGCACTTTCAGCTTTACAACTTTGCAGACGGTTTACATCCACATATAGCTATATTACACACTGCATGAAAGGTAATTTTCAAAAATCCATAATAGGGGCACTTTAAATGTAAAATATAAAGCTGTGATTTCACAATTAGTTCCATAGAGGGTTAAACTGAACAGTTATTTCTGTTATCTCAAATAATTGTGGTTAGATCCAAAAACCACAATCAGACGATTATTTAATAATCGTGACAGCCCTAGTAAAGAGCAATCAGAGGTGGGTTGTAACGAAGTACATTTACTTGAGCATTTTTTTGGAAAATTTGTACTTTTTAGAGTAGATTTAAATGTAGGTACTTTTACTTTAACTTGTACATTTGAGTACATAAACGATCTGTACTTTTAATTCGCTACGTTGGGCGACGTTCCTCTCGTTACTTTATTTTAATGCTCTGAGCAAGAAATTATATTAGTAGATATAAGGGTCCCACTTTATATTAAGTGGCCTTAACTACTATGTACTTACATTTAAATTAATCATTTGATTCAATGCACTTACTGTGTACATACATGTTTTTACATTGTACTTATATTTTAAAAACACCTGCATGTAATTACATCTGTAATTAATTTCTGTAATTACATTTATAATTACACTGTTGACCCATCCCTTACACCTTACCCCTACCCTTAAACCTACCCATACCACCAAAGCTTCCCCTAACCTTACCCGTATTCCACTTCAATAGCAGCAAAAGTGTTTTGCAATTCAATATGAACCCAATAAGTACATTGTACTTATTTTTTGATGCAAGTACATAGTAGTTAAGGCTACTTAATATAAAGTGGGACCGATATAAGTACATGTTTTAAGTACATAGCACAGGAGAGTTTACAGTGAAATGCTACATGCCTCAAAAAAAAAAAAAAAAAAAAAAAAAAAGAAGATACACACCTGTATACCAGGGTCAAATGCTCACATTTTAAAGAATAAACAGAAAAGAAACCGGATGAACATGGAGTAATGTGCCATGGTGTTATAAACACCCCGGTGTGGCCGCATACGGTGTTCGCCGCAGCTCCTGTGCATGACCCGTTTGAGTAGTTACTTAGCAACGCCTCAGACACTCTCCAACTGGGTCAGACCTTCATTCAGGAGACTTAACACCGCAGACACATACTTGCTTACATGACCTGTTCATGTGGAGTCTTCAAAAACTTTATGTCAGGGTTCTCGCATATTCATGGAGTGTTTTCCATGTCAATTTTAGAGTGAATGGAAGTCACTCTTTTCTGAGGAGACAAATGTAACTTGCAGTGAAAAAACATTGAAGATGTGGTTTGTGCCGTAATGACACAGACCCTGTTATTATAAGCATGGAAAATAAGAATCAAATGGAAATGCATTACCTCTCTGAAGAATGCTGCGTTTTTACTTGGATCAATATTTCTATCTTTCCCTTAATGCAATATTTTACACTTCTTAAAACTGGCTTACATTGGATGAATCTCCCAAAGAAAGAATAAATGTCCAAGGCATATTTCATCTCAAAACAAATAAAAAAGGAAATAAATTGTATAGAAAATTAATCCTAATATATGAAAAAAAAAAAAAAAAAAAATCATTTCAACACAGGAGAGAATTCGGACACATTGATTCTTCTTTTCAATAAAGTCTTAAATTAAATTCAGTACAACAAATACAGTACCATTTGTACCAAAAGTTATACTTGTAAAAATTGTATACTTGCTGATATACATTTTAAATAATGTACCATTTTTTCCCACATTACAGAATGAGATTATAATTTAAATTAACTTTTATTTTTTTTTTAATCTATTTTAAATGTAATATACTAAAAATAATATATTTCTGTGATGGCAAAGCTGAATTTTCAGCATCATTACTCCAGTCTTAAGTGTCACATGATCCTTCAGAAATCATTTTAATATGCTGATTTGGTGTAACAAATCAAATAACATTTCTTATTATGTTCACATTTGAAAACTGTTGTGCTGCTTAGGACTTTTGTGTAACCTGTGATACTTTTTTAATTATTATTATTTGATCAATAGAAACAATGTAAAAGTCTTAACTGTCACTTTTTATTAATGTAATGCATATTTGAGAATTTAAAAATAATCTTAATGATCCCAATCTTTAACAGTAAGACATGGTCAAATTGGGTCTGAAACATAAACTACTCAATATTAATTTCTTGTTTATTTATTGAACCGTTTCATAAAATAAATAGCACAGTCGCAATCAAGCTGTTGTACTGAATATCAGCATGACAGTGATTACAGAACCACAGCACCCTTGCTCATCTGATCCGTCTTAACGGAAATGTGTTTGCGCTGTAAATAAGTTAGCATTTATGAAGTGTCAGGAGTAAAAATGAGAAATAAAGAGTTTGAGCAGTTTTTTATCTGAATGTTCTCAAGGCTGATGCAGCTAATGCCTGTTACTAATTGCGCTGTTGTGTTAACACCCACATCCATCTTACTTCTGTGTTTTTCAGCCAAAAACATAACTACCACCACTGCAATTTGGTAAGAAACAGGCAAAGATGATTGCATATATTGCATATTAATAAGCTAAAGAAAAACTGTTTACTTATGCACTGGATGACTGCAAATAAAAACATGAGTTTTAACTGTGAAATATTTGTAAATAGATTCAGTGGAGCACTTCTGCCATCATTAGTATGTGTTTTTGCTGTGAAAAAAAGACTTTCCCTTTGGCATATACTGTAATAAGGGATACAGTTCTTCGCTTGCCCAAGTTCACTCTGTGTTTGACACACACAAAACACATCGGATGTATGCTACTATAATTGACTGCACTAAAGCAGTATATGCTTTTTTGCGCTATTAAACGTGAGGTCAGATTTGTCCATCTCCTCTGGGGTTCAGAGCCGCTACAGAACACCATGCACTTTGATGTAAATTACTCTAAAATGTTATTTGAGTAATTTTACTCTGTATCTCTGTGAGGGTTTTTAGAGAGGCTGCATGGCGAGATTAGTATGAGAAAATGTGTCTTTCCGGCCTTAACTCTGTCTTGGTAGCTTTTAGGTTGAGTGGTGCGCATGGGCGGCACTTCATATTCATATGTTTGCGTTTGTGCGTGTGTGTTTGTGTTGTTCAAGCATTCCCTCCATTGTGGAGACAAAATTTTGGTCCCCATGAGGAAAACAGTTTATAAATCATACTAAGTGATGTTTTTTTTTTTTTTTTTTGAAAATGTAAAAATGCAGAAAGTTTACTGTGATGAGCAGGTTTAGGGATAGGGGATACAATATACAGTTTGTACAATATAAATTATGAATAATAATTTGGCTGTACTTTAATATTTTAATATAATGAAATTAATTAAATTAATAATCTGTGATATTAGATCAGGTCTGTAATACAGCAAACATTAGTGGCCAAAAGTTATATCCTGAGGGATATTTGTTTTTAATTACCCTACAAGTTTGATTAAACCATCATAATATGAGGAAAATATTTTAGATTTTTTAAATGTTTTTAATATGAGGGAAGAACAAAATACTAAACTTGGTTAAGATATTTACCTGACAAAATTATTTTGCGATAAAGGCAAACTTCAGCTACAGGCTATATTTCACTATGCAAAAAACAACAACAACAAAAAAAAAAAAAAAAAAAAAAAAAAAAAAAAAACCCGCACAATTTAACATGTTTCATTGTGTTATCACAAATAAAACAATTGACTCCAAGCAATACAGTGCAACTATGCAATTTGCTTACAAAATCTTTAACAAATTTTTAATAATATCTGAATAAAGGATGTCAATTTTCCTAGGCCGGACATCAAAAAAAAAAAAAAAAAGTATTATAATCTAAAAAATGGCAACATGTAAATTAACTGGTTTAATTCAAGTCTAACATATTGCTGAATCAACCTAAATACATTAATTTATACCAGGGTCATTGACGAAAAAAGGTTTTTAAAAGTGTAAAAAAAAGCATAATTATAGAGATATAATTAATTTTGAAGTTTTATTAAGTGTTAACAATGAGATTATGTGGTTTTTGTAATCAATTAACACTGCTTTTGTCATTTTTTACAAGATGGACAAAATTTGTCACTCACCAAAAAAGTCATCCGGTTTAACCAAAATTTCGGTTTTACCGAATGACACTTTTGGTTATACCGCATGATGATCTTTTCAAACATTGCTAAGAGGCTGATATCTAGCTAGCTAGCTAACAAAAGGACAGTTAAACATTTTATATTTAGTACAAGTTTTTGAAATATTACAACATTTTCCATGTTTTATAGTGGTTGTATGTACCGAATGACCTGATGTTTCGGGACATGTGTATGAGCAAGTGAAAACATGAATTTTTTAAATAGTTAAGAACGAGTTAATTACTTTGCTTCACGACCATGTGGTCCTTTGCAGGTGTCTGAATGATGTCACATGATATTGACCGCATGACTTGATCCAAAATGGTCCCTTTATATTGGTTACTCCAAATGACATCAATGAAATTCATTTTTCTGGACATTCTTTCTCATAACAAAGCAACGACTTCTACACATAATTTTAATACCATTTTGCACTATGTTGATATATGATGTTATAAAATCATTCCAGAATAAAAAAATACATTTATTATAATTTTAAGATACTTTAATCACAAATGAAATGGCTGTATTGGCCTTTGGATGGTTAAACCAAATGACCTTTTGACACTTCAAAATCTTTAAAAAATACCTTTATATGTAGCAAAATATAATTAAAACCTTTTGGATTCAATAAAAGAGATCTAGTTGTACTACCTTACATACTTTGGATGTCATATCTTTGTTTTTTATTATTATTAAGGCCTTTCGACAAAAAAAAAAAAAAAAAAAAAGACCCGTCACGTCACATTTTTATGGGTCAAGTCAAGTAAAGAACAGCTCTACATTGCAGTTTTTTTTTTGTTTTTTTTTTTTTACAGTGTATTATTATTAGGAATAAAATGTTCAAAATCATTTAAACAATTTGATCAGTTGTACCACCGAGTGGCTTATTTCTAAATAAAACTAAGTTTTCAGATATTCAAGTGCTTCAGTCAAATTTATGATTTATGATTTTATTTTGGGATATTGTAAGTCAGTGTATAGATCAGCTTGAGGATATCATGATGATTCATTGGTTGTGTGGTAACACAAGGGATTCTGGATCTAATCCGCCTTAATATAATGTTTTTATTTTAATAAACTAAAATTGTCAGTGGATGTACATTATCATGAGTGGGGATTAAAAATATTAAAAATGACAAATTCAAGTGGCGGATAGCCTCTCATTTTAATACCCACTAACAAAATGAAAACTCCTGTTCATCAATTGGACACGCTCCTGCATTAGAAACATCCCTGCCGTGAGCTATTGCAAAAAGTGGCCAAAACCAAATCGGCCATGACAAAGAGTAGTGAAGACCGTGAATGACGCCTGTGGTGATAGGCTATACTGTAGGCTATACTATATTTAAAAAACTAATTTTGAACGTATCCCTTTAGACAAAGTCTATTAAAGTAAGTTTATTAATGTAATATCACTCACTGTTTATGCTTTAAAATTCACACAGCAGTTTAATTTAGATTTTAATTTTCATCACAGTTTGACATGGTCTGATGTCTCCATCCTAACATCTCAGGTTTTTTTTCCCCCCATTCTAATATAAAACATAAGGGTATGGAAGTTTGTTTCCGCCTCTAAATAAAAAATAAATAAGGTAACTGCGACTTTTTATCTCACATTTCTGACTTCTTTTCTCAGAATTGCGAGATATAATGTCAGAATTGTGAGATATAAACTCACAATTGCGAGAAATAGTCAGAATTGCGAGTTTATATCTCACAATTCTGACTTCATAACATGCAATTGTGACTTTATATCATGCAATTCTGACTTTATAACTCACAATTCTGACTTTATAACTTGCAATTGCGTATTATAAAGTCAGAATTGTGAGATATAAACTTACAATTCTGAGAAAAAAGTCAGAATTGTGAGTTTATATCTTGCAATTCTGACTTTATAACTCGCAATTGCGAGTTTATATCTCAGAATTGCGAGATAAAAAGTCGCAATTATACCTTTTTTATTGTTCAGTGGTGGAAACAAGCTTCCATATAAGGTTAAGACAAATTATGTGTGGTCAAATGTGAGTCGGAACTAGCTTTGTCAAAAGCGCTCATATTTTGGCACAAATTTGGTAGTATCAAATATGATAAAGTTTGTTACCCAGCAGTTTTTCAATGCTCAGTTGTGTATGTGGGTTATTTCTCTGTGAATAGCGCTTGTACCTTGCGGTCATGCATCTGTGCCTGACAAACGGTCATATGCACTTCTTTGTCAAAATGCCCATCTTGGTAAGCTTTGTCTTTGGCGAATATAAACAGATGGAACAAAAGATTTGTATGCCCAATGCGTTATCTGATAGACATATCACTATCTATTACATCATTAATACTAATTAAACGGTATTGGCAAGAAAAAGCTGTTAGCTGCTATTAATTTATTTCTTTGCTCTGTTTACTTAACACTGTTTTGGGTTTGAGAGACACCAAGTCCATTTTAACAGGTTGGTAAAAAAAAAAAAAAAAAAAAAAAACCTTGCAGTGTCAGGTTGCTTCTTAATTACTTTCCTAATTTGATGTGACTGTCAATAAAATTCAAATTCAAAATTAAAATAAATAATTTTGAAATATATATATATATATATATATATATATATACAATATATATAATATATAATATTTTAAAATATAATAATTATTTTTAATACACTTCTAATATTTGTTTTCTTAGAACTTATAATCTATTAGTAAATTATCATTAATCATTTATATTTTAATAATTGAATACTTTATATATATAATGGTTATTTTTTCATGCATCTCATTTTTTTTCAATAACATCTTAGTTTTTGCTGTGGTGTCAAGGTTGGTATTAGGAATTCAAATGGTCCATTTTTAAATATTACTTTTACAGTTGCTTTAGTTTTATCAGCAGTACACTATTATGACAGTACTGTGGCATATACTGTTAACATGATATAAAATTAATCATATACCAGGACATAAGCTTTTAGTCACCCTAACTAAAGGTTATTGACATGAACCAGGGGTCCAGGGATCAGGGTTAATTGAAAGTGACAGATGCACTGCGAGGCTTGAAGAAACTGTGTCAACATACAGAGGGAAACCAGCAGCATTTTCCTGAGATAAGATAATAGGACCTGGAGGGCATTTCACTGACTGAGATATGCGACTAATAAAATGAAAATGGACAAGAATGTCTGCAGGATTTCTCGCAGCAGGAGCCTTAAGTAAAGATCTTAAAATTAATGTTCCAGGCAGTTGCTTATGCTGTTGTTTATAATCCCCACATTAGATGTATATTCTTATTCTGAATCATTTAATATATGCTTATGCTTTTGAGTAACCATCTAGTTGATATGTCATTTAAAAGGTTTTTGTATTCATAGCTTTACAGTAGTGCTGGTGCTATATTTCATTATGTACAATATGAGAGAACTGAGAGTCTTATAATGGTTATGAGTGTCTGTGAGTTATAGTCTGAATAGTCTGTCAGTGTGCGACCTGCGTCTGGTTAGCAGACTTGATTTTTGTTTTTTCTCTGGAAAATCTCTTATTTTGGTGTACTGACTGAAGTGCATAATATTTGCGAGTGTACTCCTAAAAGTAAACTTTTATCAGATGGACATAATTAAAACGTTCAGTCTTTCTTTTCCTGGAAAATGGAGCAAATATATTGATGACTCACCTTGGACATATAAAAATGCTTGGCCAATAAAACATTCTGCAGAATGAGAGAATTATATATCCCACCTGCCACTGATCTGGAGCTTCAACAGTCAGCAGACAGTAGCTCGGAGATATAAAATCCCAAACAAATAATTAGACAGCCTGTCATTCAGACACGTCAACTCTTTTCTGATAATGACCATGGGCCTCTTCACCAGAACTGTCACTCTCAGTTCTTGACACAATTCTGTATGACCTTATTTCAAACATGAATACAAATTCATTCCCCCATCTGATTCTGGTAGGTCTGCATGCCTGAAGTTTCAGATGGGAAATCATTATTTATTTATTTTGTAATCAATATCACAAAAAGGACTAACATTATTGTTGTCTTACAGTTTCATGAGGTCTTGTATTGTCTCCTTTGAGCAATGTGGGCATTATGGCTTGGCTTAATAACCTAAATGTGCTGTGTGCCTGTATTTGTAGACATCTTGACCTTGTCAAGATGCTGCAAGTGTGTCTATTCTTGTAGAGTAGATTTCAGGTTTTTTGTTTCCGTTTGTCTGGCTTGTTCGTTTTGAAGATGATCACTATATGATTAAAAAAAAAAAAATAAGGAATTGTGAGTTCTCAGACCTTGCCTGAGAATCATAGCCATGCACTGACATTTGGGGGGGCAGGTGGTCAAGTGAAAAAAGGGCACCCCTCTTATAATTATTTATAAAAATTAAAGTTACATATTGTCGATCATCTTTCAATTAATTACATTATTTAACACCATACACTATAGGGCTGTTATACCAATTAATTGAAATCAGTATCAACAAAATCCATTTTACCATTTATCAAAATTCATTTACACTGCAATTACAATCGCCTAAATAATGTTATGAGATTAATGTTCTAAATATACAGTCAAAACAAAAATTATTCAGACATTTTTGATATTTTTGATATATTTTTACTAGTGGGTGCAGGACACTATACATATATACTGATTCTACTTATTATCATCAGGTGTCTTCAATGTTGGCAATAAAAAAAATAAAGAGTTCTTAATTAAACTTTAACGTCTGTCTGTTATTCAGATATTTTTGTTTAAATTTTACTTAAATTTTACTCATTTTAATTGGTTGATATTTAAGGAATTCATTTGATTAATTCTAACTCAATTCTATTTGTTGAATTTAATTAATAATATTGCTTGTAATCTGTTGGCAAAATACTTTTTACAGTTCATTTATGTAAGTGAGGATAAACTGACATATTATACACAAAAATTCTTCATACAGTGGACTACCAGTAAAATTAATAAAAATCTGGAACCAAAAATTATTCAGACACTTTGACCTGACCATGTTTTGCTTAAGTGTTGTCTGACATAATTAAGATTAATTTTTTTTCTGACACAGTTTAACTCTGAGATCTTGAAATATTTTATTACCATTTTTTTTTAAACTATAGTGAATAAACTGTATTAATGAATGAAATGTTCAAGGTGTCTGAATAAATTTTGGTTTGACTGTAGCATTTTGAATATAGAAATGGGAAATGTTTTTTGGAAAAATTAAATAATACTATTATATATGAAACTAAAACCACCAGTAGGTGGCAGCAAGTTGTAATACGTGAATCATAGAATCATTCATTCAACCGATTCATTCATGAAAGAAGCACGTGTCTGACTTCATGAATGGGTCATTGAATCATTGACTCACTCTATTCGTTCAAAAACAGTGAATCATTCAAGAAAGAAACACCACTGTGTGTTGCTGGGAGATGCAACTTTTCTGCTTTGTTTGGAACTATTTTCGTTCGCAAAGTAGAGCAAAAATTTACAAAATTGTCAATTCATATAATCAACATTGTTTATTGGACTGTTGTATAAAATGAATATCACATTTTGCAATCATGCTGATATTCGAGAAAACAGCACTCTTGCTTGTGTTATGTTATAAACACAAAATACAAGAACTCATACAAGGACAATTCATATCTTGAATTTTGGTGGCAATTCCGACTTTGCACAATGCTATTTTACGCCAATGCCAGACTAGTTTGCTTGTTGTTAAGCTTAATGGAGGGCTATTGCCTAAGTTAGGCTGGCTGTATTGAGATGTTTTAATAGTGGTTTAATTTCACAGCGGTGACAAACAGTGCTGAAGTTTAGGACAAACATGACCGTTACCTGGCTGTCACCAATGAAGGCAGGTCGGGGAGACATGGATGCTGCTCGCCTGCTCTGCTGGAAACTATGGTGGCTGTGACAAGAGATGTCAGAGAGTCGGAGGAGCTTGTGCAGTTTCGCAGAATTATCAAGAATAAGTTGTCAGGCACACGCTGAGAATTGACTGAGAAATAATAATTGAGATAATGTATTTTTCCTGTGAAAGAAAATGCTTTTTTTTTTTTTTTTCATATAAAGCATCTTTATAACATCATCTACAGAGATTTAACAAAGATCACCAAAATATGAAGAGAGTCAACAGATATAATGAAGTGCTCTGTACCAGAAGGAAGCTCCCAGTGCTCCCTGAGAGCACATTTTATATGATTATTTTAGAGTAATGCTTTAAAGTATAGAACAAAGAGGATTTTTACTTGCCTGGAAACTAGGCTAACTTTTAAACAAACATCTGAACTGCAAGCTCTAAATGTAAGAGGCACTTTAAGGTCTAAACTAACCTCTCTAACCATTCACAAGGGAAACTGCATTGAAAAGTCACTCCATCTTCTGTCGCTAACAGTTATTTCTGGGAAGAAGATGCCACGGAGGGGAGGTGAACCTGGTTGCTTGCCCAGAGTGCAGTTCACTCTCTGACCTAATGATATTTGGCTCAGACTGATACATCTGCAGTCTCAGAGTCTCATGGCTTCAAAATATCTTGGCTTATTGTATGGGAAATCCCATAGAGGATGCTGTTTTGGCCTTGTTGATTCATGCTCATTTCTGTTTGATGTTCAGGGCAAAATTATTTAGAGTTGAAATCAGAATTTATAACAAAAAATATTCAATCTTTTATCAGCTCCAATGCTTTCTTGCATCATTTATCATATATTTATATATCAACCAACACCAACATGTAGTGTCAGTGTAGTAATGTGCAATGTCTTACCTAAAAGGATATTTAAAAAAAAAAAAAAAAAAAAAAATCAAGGTGAAAGCTGTTCACATCACATTTTACTTCTATAATCCGATGTTATTTGAGTGAAACAAGGTATTAAATGAGACAAATGTAGGGTGGGGCTTAATTTTATTTGGTCAAGAATTAATTCGATTGTAAAAAGCAAGTGTGGCATACCAGAATGAAGGCAGGTGGTTTGATGGGAGGGGTTGAAAAGGATTCAGAATCAGAACATTATCCGAACATGAGGTCAAGGCTTGTCTGATAGGCTTCAGCAATTAACCACTGCTGGTAGATCATGTAACTACACCACAATGTCAACAAAAAAAAACAAAACAAAAAAAAAAAACAAAAAAAAACCCCTCAAAATCTTGATTTATGGCCATTGAAAAGTAACCATGTACAGTAGCTGTTTTACCAATGATATATATATATATATATATAAAATGATATATATATATACTGGCGTTTGTCGCGTTTTGGAAAGAAAGGGAGAAAACATGACAGAATAACATGACGGATATCGCATTTTGCGCAAAATTAATAAATGACTTTTCAATACCGACCAGATACAATACTGATTTTGGCGGAAACTCATTTTTTTTGAAAATGACGTTTATCGCGTTTTGGAACCAAACTCTTCATTATATATATATATATATATATATATATATGAAGAGTCATTTTTTTTTTTTTTTTAAATGGCGTTTATCGCGTTTTGGAACCAAACTCTTCATATATATATATATGAAGAGTTTGGTTCCAAAACGCGATAAACGCCATTTTAAAAAAAAATTAGTTTCCGCCAAAATCAGTATTGTATCTGGTCGGTATTGAAAAGTCATTTATTAATTTTGCGCAAAATGCGATATCCGTCGTGTTATTCTGTCATGTTTTCTCCCTTTCTTTCCAAAACGCGACAAACGCCAGTCTCCTTTCTCTGCAGAATGCGATATATCCGCTCAACCAATCACAGCGCACCATTCCACGCACTGTAAACAGTAATGGCGGCGCTCTGAATACACCCGGCATCCTAGTTTTCCTTATCTGCTTTGTACTTTGTGATCAACAAAAACAGAAAAATGAATAATTTTGACGGCACTGATGAACCTGTGGTGGTTTCTGCGGTGGGGAAGAAACGCAAGTCATCGAAATGTAATCATTTACGTGAGGAGATTAAGAAGATGAGGCACTCAAGTCGGGAGGAGGAAAAATGCCAGCTGTTGCTTGTTCCACGACAGCATCAAACTTCTGTCACGGTCCCCAAAACTGAATCATGAACAGTTTTTAAAAGCCGTTTTTAATACCAATGTACTCTGTAAATGTGTTTATTTTAACCGTGCGGTGACGCCAGATACTCTTTAATCGGTAATGACAAACGGAGACATAATTCATGTATAACATTAACAAGATGACCCGTTGAATTCATTTTGGGAGCGACGGCTGAATGTATTTTTAGTAAAATGCTTGTATATAAGATTAGTATTGGCAAAGTTCAGAGGCTGTCATATATGTGAATCAACTTACTTTGTTGTGTATTTTCAATATGAAAAATAACTTTTATATTGATGGATTAATTGCATTTTGAAAAAAAACCCAAAAAAAACCGTGTCATGGATTTATTGCATTTTGGGAAAAAAATAATACGTTTTTATAATAAACCTTTTAAAATCAAAATGTAGATTTGAATTTTTAATCTTTTTATAACCAAAAGATGCTATGTGAAAGTTTGAAACAGAAAATAGTGGTTTTCATCTTGCCACTTTTTTTTGGTAAAGAAAACACCTTTTTACTCAAATTAATCAAAATGGAGTTATAGCGTTTTGGAACCAAACTCTTCATATATATATCATTGGTAAAACACACACACACATGCTAAAGCCATTTCTTTTTTCAAGTTGCGTGTGACGGTCATTTAAAGCGTTTAAAAAAGTTGTGCGAACAAATGATACTACGGTGGCTGTTATTGACTATTTAAATCTAGTGGGTTTGGTGTCTCATGTTTCAAATCCAATGATGCTGGTAGTGATGATTCTTTCTGACCAATCAGTGATCTGCAGTGTTTACACATCATATTTTAGTATCAGTATACTATCATGGTATTTTAGTATCGGTATACTATCATGCAGTAGAAAAGTGTCAAAAATTGAGCCGCACCGAGCCGTACCGAACCATACCATGCAGTGGAAAAGTGCCATAATTTTCTCCTACTATTAACTTCAATGCAGGGATTTCAGAATTCTCAGTTCTGTATTGCATTTGAGCAAATGTGTCTCACCCAACATGATTGATTCACCCAATTTTCCCCTTTCCGTGATGGCATTCAGGTTACCTTGTTCCCATTACGCATATCATTCACAAATAGCCTCAGGCAGTCGCCTGTGCAGGGTTACAACGCCAGGACGAACACATAGAAAAGATATTCACAAGATACTTCAGGTTTAATTGTATCGCTCTTCAGTGGAGCAAAGTCACGAAGGACAGGAAGATTTGGATATATCCCAAACAAAACACTCAATCAGACATAGGTGTAATGAAGCGTCAACAGGAAGTGGATCCATTTGCAGCTTTTATTCACAATAGCAGAGATACAGACAAGGGCAGAGCAATACCGTAAACAGGGACAGGCAGGGGTCGAGGCTGGCAGCAGGAATCAAAGTCGGGTCACAGGCAAGGATCAAGACAGGCGGCAAACAATCACAGTCCAAAGTACAGGCAAGGTTCGGGGCAGGCGGCAAAGGTTCACAGATAATAAACAGTCCAGGTAACAACGAGATAACAGTCCACAGAAATAACGCTCAGAGATGATCACCGTAGCAAATCAAGACTTCGCAAAGATGTGGTGTGTGCGTGTGTCTTAAATAGTGTGTGTGTGATGTGGTGCAGGTGAGAGTGCAATCAGTCCCAGGAATGAGGGCCTATGGGAGATGGAGTCCAAATGGCAAAGAGTCAATATTCAGGTGATGGCTCCCTCCGGTGGTCCGGAGGTTGCACAGTGGGAGCCATATTCGTGACAGAGCCCCCACCCTGCGAGCGGCTCCAGACGCGAGGAGGCGGACGCCGGGGTCTACCACGTGGTCGAGGGGCCGGTCTCTCCGGGTGCGTCCGATGGAATTCCTCCATAAGTGCAGGGTCCAGGATATTACCCGCGTCGACCCAGGATTGCTCCTCCGGTCCGTACCCCTCCCAGTCGACCAGATATTGCAGTCTCCGACCCCGACGCCTTGAATCGAGCAGATCTCGGACTTGATAGGCCTCCTCGCCCTCAATCATCAGTGGTGGGGGGTGACGGCCCTCGGCTCCCTCCGGCTCCCCTCTCGGACCCCCGGAGGGTTTCAGCAGCGAAACATGGAAAGTGGGAGAGACACGATAATTAGCAGGTAAATTTAACCGAAAAGAAACTGGAGTAATTTGTTTAATAATTTGGAAAGGCCCTACAAACCTGGGACTGAGTTTCTTGCATGGAAGTCTTAGTCGTAGGTCCCTGGTGGATAACCACACCCATTGCCCCACGGTGTACTGGGGGTTCGGTCGCCGGCGTCGGTTGGCTTGGACCTCTTGCCTCCTGATAGCGCGTTGCAGATGGTGATGCGCCAGGTCCCAAGTCTCTTCGCTCCTTCGCATCCACTCGTTGACTGACGGTAGTTCTGAGGGTTCTCCTGACCACGGGAACAAAGGAGGTTGATAGCCTAGAATACATTGGAAGGGGTAATCCCTGTGGCTGGTTTTCTGAGGGAATTTTGAGCGTATTCGGCCCACATCAGATAGCGACTCCATTCCGTCTGGTCCCTTTGGCAGTAGGTGCGGAGAAAGCGTGTGAGTTCTTGGTTCATTCGTTCTGTCTGCCCGTTGGACTCTGGATGGTAGCCAGATGTGAGACTGATGTTGACGTTCAGGTTCTTGAAGAATGCTGACCAGACTCGAGAAGTAAATTGTGGGCCTCTATCCGACACTATGTCCTCGGGTAACCCGTAAAACCTGAAGACGAAATTGCAGAGTAGTTCAGCGGTCTCGAAGGCAGTGGGGAGCTTGGGCAGAGGAATGAGGCGGCAGGCTTTCGAGAATCGATCTATGACCGTGAGTATGGTGGTGTTGCCTTGTGACACGGGAAGGTCGGTGACAAAGTCTATGGCGATATGTGACCAGGGACGTTGTGGAATGGGCAGTGGCTGAAGTAGTCCAGCCGGAGATTGATGAGGGGTTTTGGATGTTTGGCAGGCTGTGCAGTTGTGGACGAATTGGATGACGTCATGACGCATGGAGTCCCACCAGAATTGGTTCTGGAGGAGGTTGTGAGTGGCAGTGATGCCTGGGTGACCAGAATTGGGAAGGTCGTGGACGTGGTGCAAAAGTTTATCTCTTAGGGGAACAGGTACAAATGTGCGGTCTGGTGGGCATGCCGCTGGTGGTGCGGACTGTGCGTTGGCCTGCGTGATCTCTGACATTATATCCCACTGGACGGGTGCTAGGAGGAGGCTGTTGGGAATTATGGGTTCATCAGTGTCCGGTTTTTCTACTTGATCTGTCTGTCGGGACAATGCGTCGGCTTTGGTGTTCTTGGACCCAGGTCTATAGGTCACCTGGAACTGGAAGCGGGTAAAGAACATGGCCCATCGAGCCTGGCGGGGATTCAAGCGCTTGGCGGAGCGGAGGTATTCTAAGTTCTTATGGTCTGTGAGCACAGTGAATGGATGTTGAGCTCCCTCCAACCAGTGGCGCCATTCCTCCAGCGCCGCTTTCATAGCCAGTAACTCTCGGTCACCCACGTCATAATTTCGTTCTGCAGCGGATAGTTTTCTGGAATAGAAGGCGCAGGGAAACATTTTCTCAGGGGTACCCTGGCGTTGAGACAGTATGGCTCCGATGCCAGTGCTCGAGGCGTCTACTTCCACTATGAAAGGTCGGTCAGGGTCTGGGTGGCGGAGAATGGGTGCCGTGGTGAACCGTTCCTTTAAGTTGGTGAACGCTTCATCAGCCTCTGGGGACCAGTGTAAGCGAGACGTCTGACGTTTTGTCATGGAGGTTAGCGGGGCGGCGACACCGCTGAAATTGCGTATGAACCGCCTGTAGAAGTTTGCAAAGCCCAGAAACCTCTGTAGTTCTTTGAGCGTGCGTGGTTTGGGCCAGTCAAGTACAGCTTTAACCTTGCTATCATCCATGGCGACCCCGTCTCGGCTGATGACATACCCAAGGAAGGAGGTGGAGGTTTGGTGGAATTCGCATTTCTCTGCTTTGGCGTATAATTGATGTTGGATAAGTCTTTGCAGAACCGCTCGGACGTGCTGGATATGCTCCTCCAATGACCTCGAGTAGATGAGGATGTCATCGATATACACGATGACCCAGCGGTTCAGCATGTCTCTGAACACGTCGTTGATGTAAGACTGGAACACTGACGGACTATTGGAGAGCCCGAACGGCATGACAAGGGTCTCGTAGTGGCCAGTGGTCGTGGAGAACGCCGTCTTCCACTCGTCTCCCTCCCTTATCCGGATGAGGTTATATGCACAGCGGAGGTCCAGCTTGGTGAAATACTCGGCCTGTCGTAACTGTTCAAGAGCAGCGGGTACTAAAGGCAGGGGGTAACGGAACTTGACGGTGATGTCATTCAAACCTCGATAGTCGATACAGGGTCGTAGTCCACCGTCCTTTTTCTTCACAAAGAAGAAGCCTGACGAGGCGGGTGACGTGGATGGTCGAATGAATCCCTTGGCTAGTTCCTCCTCAATGTATGCCTTCATGGCGGCAGATTCGGGCTGTGACAGTGGGAAGATTCTGCCCTTGGGGGGCGTGGTACCTGGTAACAGTTCGATGGCACAGTCCCCCGGGCGATGAGGAGGTAGTTCGGTTGACTTCTGTTTGCTGAAAGCCACAGCTAAGTCGGCGTATTCGGCCGGGATGTTAAGCTTCTCGGGGTTGTTGTCGTTCAGCTGGGCCATTTGAATTGGCAAGGGGATGACTGGTTGTAGGCAGTTCTTATGGCAGGAGGCGTCCCACTGCAGTATCTGTCCTTCCTTCCATGAGATGTGTGGATTATGGGTTCGGAACCACGGCAGACCAAGGATGATGGGGTTGTTGGGTGAGTGAATGACGTAAAATTGTATGCGTTCGTGGTGAAGAATTCCGATCTGGAGGCCGAGCTCGTCGGTGATGTGAGCCACCCTTCCTCCTCCAATCGGTTTTCCATCTAGCGCCTCCACTGTCAACGGAAAATAGCAGTCTGTTAAGGGAATATTATGTTCTTTAATGAAAGTGTCAGACATGAAATTCCCAGCCGCACCAGAGTCCAGAAGGGCTTGTGTGGGAACAATTTGAGTGTTAATAATGAGTTGAATGGGAATCTTGAGGCAGGTGGGTGAGTAATCGGATGAGATGAGGGAACTCACCGCTTTGGAGCTGGTAGGCGTGGGTCGCACAGGGCAGTTAATTTTGAAGTGACCAGCCTGACCACAGTACAAACATAGGTGCATTTGACGTCTTCTCTCTCTCTCTTCTGGTTGGAGCGGGGTGTAACCCAGCTGCATGGGTTCGGGGTTGGGACTGGTAGAGCTAGTGACGCGCGTGGGGCGTCGTGAGCGGAGGAGATTGTCAATGTGAATGGAAAGTTCGATAAATGTGTTCAATGAGCTACCTTCATCTCGGCAGGCGAGCTCCGCTTGCAACTCCATGGTCAGGCCTCGACGAAACAGTAATTTCAATGTGTGCTCCACCCAGTTAGTTTGAGCTGCCAGAGTGCGAAACTGTAACGCGTACTCAGCCGCCGTTGATTTGCCCTGAGTGAGAGAGAGCAACTGATCGCCTGGACTTTGGCCCCCCGCGGGATGTTCAAACACCTCTCTGAATCGTAGTAAAAACTCAGCGAATGTAGGGAATACTGAGTTATCATCTCTCCAGACAGCAGTGGCCCAGTCCAGTGCTTTGCCGGTAAGCAGGGAACACACGAAGGATATGCGACTGGTTTCAGAGGGATACAGAGAGGGTTGTTGATTAACATATAGTGAACACTGAAGAAGGAAACCCTTACATTTCGCTGGGGTGCCGTCGAACTTCTCGGGCAGAGCCAGGCGGGGGTTCACCGCTGGAGGAGCGGGAAAGGCTGGCGTGGTGGGCGTAGCGGGTGGCGGCGTAACGACCTCGGCGGGATTCAGGCGTAGGCCCTGTAGCGTCTTTACCAGCTCCTCCGTTAACGACGTCAAGCGGCTCAGTTGGTGGTGATGCATAGCCAACTGATTGGCTTGGGCGGATAGCTCGGTAGAAATCTGTGACCAAGCTGCTGGATCGCGGGATGGCGAAGTCTTCTGTAATGAAGCGTCAACAGGAAGTGGATCCATTTGCAGCTTTTATTCACAATAGCAGAGATACAGACAAGGGCAGAGCAATACCGTAAACAGGGACAGGCAGGGGTCGAGGCTGGCAGCAGGAATCAAAGTCGGGTCACAGGCAAGGATCAAGACAGGCGGCAAACAATCACAGTCCAAAGTACAGGCAAGGTTCGGGGCAGGCGGCAAAGGTTCACAGATAATAAACAGTCCAGGTAACAACGAGATAACAGTCCACAGAAATAACGCTCAGAGATGATCACCGTAGCAAATCAAGACTTCGCAAAGATGTGGTGTGTGCGTGTGTCTTAAATAGTGTGTGTGTGATGTGGTGCAGGTGAGAGTGCAATCAGTCCCAGGAATGAGGGCCTATGGGAGATGGAGTCCAAATGGCAAAGAGTCAATATTCAGGTGATGGCTCCCTCCGGTGGTCCGGAGGTTGCACAGTGGGAGCCATATTCGTGACAATAGGAAAAGACGGATAAAAGCTCACTGATGAATCGAGATATAGATTCCATCCATTTTGACTGGCCTGAGTCAGTCTTGCACTCCAGATCATGCCATGATGGGAAAATGAATACTCTCAGTGTGATTTTAAATTATTTCCTGCTTGGCAGCACCTTAAAGCGTCTCCGAGTAATAACGCAGAGGTTTAGCTATTTGACTGTTGGCCCAAGTAATTTAGTTTGCATAAAATATTAAAAGCACATTTGCAAAATGCGATGTGAACGTGTCTCCCTTGTTTTGCATTTAAAGTGAAACTCTTCAACCTCAGCAGATGCAGACCTAATTGAAGCCCTTTGTTTACGGAGGCCTTGAAGTCTAATCAGTTTTAATTATTCTTAACTGGTCATACTGGGAGATGTCAGCATGGGGTATGTTACAGCGCAGAGGCAGTCATCTGTTCCATCGTAAACAGTTCAGCTTTACACCACAGCCCTGTTTTAAAGGAAAGCACAAAAAGCTTTGAGCGAATACCTGGAATGGGAGCAAATTTTGGATTCCAGATAAATCTGAGATTAGGTGTAGATTTAGGAGAGTGAGCTGACGAGAAGTGTCTGGAGGGCGGAGAGATAAGAAAGCTTAGAGACACTTTCAATGAGAGACTAAAGAGATCGCTATCATAGGAAAGAATGTATCACTACTGGATAGTAAACCCTAGCGGTAGGCCTACTGTTTTTCTTCAACAATATTGATACGGCAGTTTGTGGAGAGACAGGAAATGTTTGGAGAATGGGATTGGGAAAGGTTCACAAACCAGGACTCAGACTCTAGTCACCCCAAAGCGTTTTTGTGCCACATATTGGTGCGCTTTCCACAAGTGTATGACTCTAACTTGACGTGACTTTTAGCGAAACCAGTTGCTCTCTATGGCATACTGTCATATAGACTTGAAATTGTCTTTGCACAAATTTGGAAAACATGGGTTAGCTTGATAGATGCATTTATATTCATTAATTTTATTCACTTAGAAGATGCTTTTATATAAGTGACTTACAATTGTGGAATACAACAGAGCGATTCATCCAAAGGAGACAGTAACATCTTATGCCAGTAGTTAAAAAATGGCTTTATGAGTATAGTTTTAAAAATTAATTTATGAAAAATGGTTTCATCCATGTGCAATAATTGTTTTTGTTAATATCAAATTGATTACAAAAACAGATTTGTTTTTTTTTTTCACCATTTCACACTAAGAAAAACTACTATATGCCAATGTGCCTTTTTTTAATTGCAAGACACTATGCAACAGTGAACAATGTTAATCTTAAGTATATGTATATAGATAAAAAATTAAGAAATAAATCAAATGTACACTTTTTTTCCCCCCATCTTTTTTTGGTATTCGAAAGTGGTTGATCCATTCCTGAGTCAGTTCTTGTGTCTATTCCAAACAATAATTCAGCAATCAATTTGTTTACATAACTCATACGATTTTAAAATGTTTTGGTGATAATATATAAATGTCGGTTAATATTACTTTTTTAATATTACTTTTGTTGGTTACACTTTATTTCGATAGTCCACTTTAGACATTCTACTAACAATGAGTAACTTTGCAACTTAATGTCAACTAACTTTCAGTAATTTGCAACTACATTTCAACTAACTCTCATAAGAGTATTAGTAGACTGTTAGGGGTTGTATAAGTTGACTTGTACTTGCAAAGTTACTTATAGTTAGTAGAATGTCTGTTGGGGGACTGTCAAAATAAAGTGTTAGTAGATAGTAAGCAGACAATCGGTCACACTTTATATCAGGTGTCTTTAATTACTATGTACTTCAAAAAAGTACAATGTACTTACTGTGTTCAGAATGTATTCTAAAACAATTTTGCTGCTATTGATGTGGGATACGGGTAAGGTTACGGACAGGTTTGGTGGTATGGGTAGGTTTAAGGGCGGGTTAAGGTGTAAGGGAAGGGTCAACAGTTTAATTATAGATGTAATTACAGCTGTATTACATTGTAGTTAATGTATAACTACATTGTAATAACATGTATGTACACAATTAGTGCACTGTATCAAATTATCAATTTAAATGTTAGTACACAGTAGTTAATGACACTTAATAGAAAGTGGAACCGAAAATCTTCTAATACTCTACTGACTGTTGACATGTAGTTGCAAAGTTACTTGTAGTTAGTAGAATGTCTAAAAAGTACTATCGAAATAAAGTGTTGCCCTTTTGTTTTATTGGTACAATTACCAATAAAAAAAACAAAAACAAAAAAAAACGTATACATATTCGATTTGTTAATTTAGCGAAAAGCAGTAGAAAACATGCCTTTTTCATTTTAACTAGATTTTTACTGTTTTATCTACTTGGCTACAATGCTAATTGGTTGAAATAATGTTTCCTCTCATTTAATAAAAAAAAAAAAAAAAAAAAAAAAAATGCACTGCAATATGCAATAAATATCACCAAAGCTGAAAAATCTAATTCTCCAAACACGATTGCTCACTTCAACTCTTGGCATAACGTAAGTTCGATGTTTGGATGGGGACACCGGTGCTGTGCTGTCACATGCATGCAATCCCAGTGATGATAATGGTGCCGGTGAACCCTCAGGCTGTGAAGGGGCTCCTCTACTTTCTCTTACTCGCTTTTGATTTCATGTGACAGAGGAGCGACCTTATCTGGACAGGCTGTGTTAAAGAGTCTCTCGCTTTGATGTGTTATTTTTGAACGGTCTAACAAGCGCGTGGCAGGTGCGGATCTGAAAGCTGGAGGGACAGTAATGAGAGGCTCTCTGGTGCAGGAGGAAGTCAAATAGCAGGCTGTGAGGTGGGGCAGGGCTGGATCTCTGACAGTGAGATGTGAGGCAAGACAAAGACACTGATGTTGGGTGAATATTTAGTGAATATTTATACATGGTGTTTTCAGACTTCACATCAAGTCAACGTGAAACACTGATCTCAACCCATTGTACTTACATATGTGACATTTCAGTTAAACTGTGTATTCAGTGAGGAAAAATGTAGAGCAGGACTTGAATTTATGCATCAGGAATTCATTGGATCAGTTTTATTTTATTTTAATATTATTTATATACTAGTTTTTATTAATATTTTGAATTTGTTTTTATTTTTATATTGTTAGTTTTCATTTTTATGTGCTCTTTATGTGCTCTTGTCATTTTTATTAGATTTTATTTATTTCCAGTACTTTTGGTGTTTCAACTTAGTTATTTCATTTAGCTGCAAAGACCACATTTCCAATTTTCATTTAAAGTTTTTCTGTTGATGTTTTATTATTTTATTTTATTTTATTTTATTTTATTTTATTTTATTTTATTTTATTTTATTTTATTTTCAGCTTTATTTCAATTAACAAAATATTTTAGTAGTAATTAACGATAATAACCCTGGATTGGATCATGAAAAGTATGTGTGACGTAGCAGAATGGAGAAGTTAATAGGGTCCATTTTTATTTCATGTTGACTTTAATAATTTAAAAAAAATATAAAAAACATAGAGTTTCAAATTTATAATGTTATATCAACACTTTACATCAAAGTTCAATTTGTTTCAACAACTAACAATTAACACTCTACAGTATTTAAAGGGTTAGTTCACCCAAAAATGAAAATTCTGCCATCATTTACTCACCCTTATATTGTTCTAAAACTGTATGGGTTTCTTTCTTCTGTTGAACTAAAAAGAAGATATTTTGAAGAATGTTGGTAACCAGACAGTTGACGGTAACCACTGACTTCCATAGTAGAAAATAAAAAAAAATACTATGAAAGTCAATGGCTACCATCAGCTGTCTGGTTACCAACATTCTTCTTTTGTGTTCAACAGAAGAAATAAACTCATAAAGGTTTGGAGCAACATAAGGGTGAGTAAATGATGACAGAATTTTCATTTTTGAGTGAACTATCCCTTTAAGTTGTATAAATGAACATTAGTTTATATATTATGAACAAATATGAATTAACAATGAACAATAAAGTATTTATAAATGCTGTAAAAGTTGTTCATTATTACTTCATGATACTAAATGAATTAACCAATGTTAACAAACAAAGTGGTAGTTACGCATGGGCCTGTCGAAGGTTTTAATGCTGAGGAAATTTTATTATATCTCAAAATGGAACAAAAGCTCTCTTCTCATGGAGAAAGATTTGAAGATATTTTTGGAATTAATGATGACAGCTTTTACCATGATGACTTAAAGGGTCTGTAATCTCTTGATAATTTGGTAGGTCTCACAAGGAATTGACTGATTGAAGGAGCCATTTCTTCAAAGCTCTGAATAGACACTCACAACAGCACGCAATGGGCTAATAGCTCTATTTGTAGGTAAATAGCAGTTTTGTCAAAGCAGGAATACAAACGTACATACATTTTCCCCTGAGATATGGAACAATGGAAATAAATTTCCTCAGGCTGTGTGTGTGTGTTGCACACACACTTGTGTCCCAGAAAACAGGCCTAACATTGGTATTCAAGTTATTCCTGTCACATGCATTTGGGTTAATAGTTAGAATATTTGTATTGTTTGGAACAAATGGGTTCAAACTGACAAAAAATGTTGTTTAGAATTCCACACCATTATATGTTTTTGACCTCTCTCACCAACTTCATGATATTTATTTATAGTCTGCACTATGTGTTTGGAATCTCATTTTACTGAATTAAAAATGCTGCATTCAAATTTTCTAAAAAAAAAAAAAAAAATGTATGCTTGTTAAAAAAACACCCACAGATGGTTTCTAGCTGATCCAAACTTGTAATTATCTGGTCCAGACTGTTTTGGCTGAGCAACTACATCACTTTGGTCCAGTAACAACCAGCTACCATGTTCCACAAACAAGCTTAACTACCTTGTGATTTGTTTTTTCAACCAGGTTTGTTCATATGTGATCCTTCAGAAGATTCTTGAAGAGTTTTCAGCATTTGTAGAACTTTTTATTTAGAACTTTTGCAGTATGATTTTCAATTGCCTAAGATTCGTAATTGGATTGAGATCGAGCAAGATTTTCCTTGTTGAACCTGGTCTTGGTGAAAGATGAAGTTTAATCTAAGTGGCAGTTTTTAAGCATCTCTTACAGCACTTCCCAGTATCGGCACCGACCATCCTTTCTTCTGTTTTAACAAGAAGAGCAGTCTCAGCCGAAGCACAAAATGCCCTACAAAATGTTCAGTCCAGATACATAATAGATCAAGCTTGTCTGGGAAGTAATTTTGCTTATCTAGTCTGTTTGGGGGTTTTCATGGCCATTCGATCATTTCAGTGAGCTCTGAGTTGCATTTCCTGAAACAGAGCAATTCCAGCCGTGTGGACGTGACATTTGCAGTGAAAACATGAAATGTAACTTCTCAGAGAATATACTAATTACCAGTATAACAAACCATTTGTGTGTAGAATCCTAAACCCCGGCAGACAAAGTGCAGCCATTAGGAAAATATCCCCCCAATTTAAAAAAAAAGAAATTGTAAGCATTCAATTTGTAGGAATTCAAAAATAGAAATAACAACACAATTGTAGAAGGGTTATCTCTCCAAATAACATTTAATATTTAATTGTGTTTATTGACATTTTCATATTAATCAGGATAAAATTGTTACATATGTGACAGTTCTGAATTTACCCCATTCTGAAATATAGAACTGGGTCGCACAATGAAACAAATTTAAATTGCAATGCGACCTTGCTTGATTCATGATTTCAGATAGCTTTGTAATTAGTGACTGCAAATCAGTAAAACCGAATCTGTAAGACAGTTAAAACTGGAATATGTGGTAAAACTGAAACAATTACTTATTTAAATATATGTATATCCCCTTCCCAAAAGTGTGAATCACATCACAGATCTAAATCATCTAGTTAAATGAACAGCAGCTGCAATAACAGCAGTAGCAGCAGCATAGCAGGTCTATTCCACTAAGACCAGTTATGACAGAAAAGAGCAAACGTGGTGGTTTGTTATTCTCACTTTGATACTGACATGTGATATGAAGTCTTTATAATGGTCCACATCCATAACAATAATAATTTTGATTGTTATAAGCAAAGAAGGATGATCATTTAATTATCACAGTTAATTAAGTAGCACTATAGCAACTTTCAATGCACAAATTTATCTAATGGCGCTTTTCCACTGCGTGGCTCAGCTTGGCATGGCTGGGCTCACTTTACTTTCAGTTTGCTTTTCCACTGCAGTTTAGTACCGCTTCAAAGTGGATGGGATGGGCTCACTTTACTTTCAGTTTGCTTTTCCACTGCAGTTTAGTACCGCTTCAAAGTGGATGGGATTATAGACTGATCGTTATAGTTGCGCCGCCTCTACTGCCGTGGATCCGCTCCTCGGCTACCAATGAGTCTGCACCTCATCTACTGACCACGATACAGCCATTTCTTTTTTTCAAGTTACGTGCGACGGTCGTTTAAAGCAAGTCGTTTCTCGAAACAAATGATACTGCGGTGGCTATTACTGACTATTTAAATGTAGTGGTGTCTCGTGTTTCAAATCCAATGACACTGGTAGTGATGATTCTCTCTGACCAATCAGTGATCTGCAGTGTTTACACGTCACATTTAGTACGGCACGCTTGGAACCTCAACCGAGGTGGGACTATTTAAGCGAGCTGTACTGTTCCATACCGAACCGTCCCATGCAGTGGAAAAGCGCCAAAAATTGAGCTGTACCGAGCCGTACCGAAACATACCATGCAGTGGAAAAGCGCCATATGCTTTACCCCACATACGCTTGACAAGGAGCGACTGCGGCATAATAAAAGTTCTACTGCTCTCGAGACGTGTGTCTCATTAGCAATCACTTCAGCTGCCTTGTTTCTGCTCGCACAGCACTCGGCCCTGCTCTGCTTCATACTACAGTAACGTTAATAATCTCATCCATGAACATGATTTCTGTCCCGCCCCGATTCTTTTCCACCGGTTGTAGACGTGAAGACAACACCTCCCATATTTCCGCGAAATCAAGGCATCATCAAGCTAAGCCTTTGTTTTGAATAAGCGACCTCTAGCGGCGAAAATTTACATAGTGTGCCTTTAACATTCTGTGGAATTGGTCATTTCACCTGCAGTACAGGGCGATACACTACAATAAGGATCAGATAATTGGCAAAACTAGACATTTTTTTGTCTAGCAGGCATTTGAAGTTCTGAAATGTAGCTATAATCAGGCTTTTAAAAAAAAACAGAACGTTTGCTTTTTGTTCAGTAATATGTAACCACTGTTTTGCCCACTGCTTCTATCATTTTGAGTTACAATTTTTTGGAACATTGCTAAATGTCCTTCAGTTAATTTGTGTGCTTCTGTACCTAGTTTAATGGGTTAAAATGTTTTTCCTCTACAATACTTAAACTTAGGGAGTTTTTACTTGTCTTGTAACATTCGCCTTTGGCTTTCTCACTGGAATATTTAAGCCAACATGCCACAAAAAAAAAAAAAAAAAAAAAAGAAAAACACTTAATTGGCCTATATATGAATTTAAAGCATGAAGTGTGCAATTTTTTGACAGTCATATATGTGTATATACAGTTTATATGTGCAAGGACAATTAGCTAAAGAGCCAACAGTGATTTATAGGATAAAGTGTTAAAATGTCAATAATTTGGTGATTGCTGGCAACACAAGTGACCGTGTTGGTGACAGGATGTGGGCGACTCTAAGAAAAGCTAAGAAAAGTCTAACTTGTTGCAAATGAGTAGCAACACAATTCATATATGTGTATATACACACATATATAATATATATATATACTGTATATATATTGTTTTTAAGCATAGCACTAAACTGTTAAGCTTTTATATGTTTGTACCTGTATGGATGTGATATCACTGTATTGGAACATTTCTATTCACAGTGACATTCAGGTCACATTTTAAACCATCACACTTCCTCCGAATGGTGCATTATGGTGACACTAATAAGAATTCCTCACTAAATTAACACCTCAGAGGGTTCCTTTGCTTCTTGTGGGGAATGAAAAAAAAAAAAATTCTCTCACATCCTTTCCTCAGTGATTGGCCGAGGCATCCTTCTCTGTCTTCTGCTCCGCAGGGGCCAACAGAGGTCCCAAAGCCCAGGCTGAGTGCAGCTGTTGTGGGGACCACAAAAGCAGAACCTCTGTACGTCAGCTTCACGGGCTCCCTGCGGCTTTGTGGACGTGACAGATGCCAGAATCATTCCAGCTGCATTTTCAAGACAGGTTTCCTGCAGGATAGTGGCTTTTGCCCATTTCTGATTGCTCCCGGCTGGGCTAATAGTAACTCTCACATGTTTTTGGCTCTGTTGTGAGGACATGCTGGTAATAATAAGCTGTTGTGTTGTGCTTCAGATGTTCTGTCATCTGTGATGTTCTTATCAGGAACATAGGGCTGACAGGATTATGAAATATAATTGTCATGTAACTAATTGCTATTAATGATTTAATTCTGTTTTATTGTTTTTCATGTCAGTTACAGATCTTTCAAGGAAATAATGAAATAATAAAATATTTTATTTAAAATAATAATTAATAATAGTAATTTGTATTATTAATAATTAATAATAATCGGAAAATTTCAGGATATAACTTGCACCATTATGGACATGCTATAAACGTAAATGATACCTCAGTTCATGCAGCTTGTTAAGAGATGTGTGATTATTTGTAAATACTTCTAAAAGATCAGACATATGGTTTTCCCCCTGAATTAAAATGAGTGGAAAAAATCTCTTAGACTTAAAGGATTAGTCCACTTTCAAATAAAAATTTCCTGATAATTTACTCACCCCCATGTCATCCAAGATGTCCATGTCTTTCTTTCTTCAGTCGAAAATAAATTAAGGTTTTTGATGAAAACATTCCAGGATTATTCTCCTTATAATGGACTTCAATTGGCTCCAAACGGTTGAAGGTCAAAATTACAGTTTCAGTGCAGCTTCAAAGGGCTTTAAACGATACCAGACGAGGAATAAGGGTCTTATCTAGCGAAATGATCGGTCATTTTCTAAAAAAAAAAATGAAAGTGTATATGCTTTATAGACACAAATGGTCGCATCACAAGTGCTTCCACCAGAACGCGATTCCGTATTCTTCAAAAAGCTTACGCTAAATGTCCTATTAAACTTACGGAAAAAACGGAACTGGCGCCGTGTTCCGTAAGTTGAATAGGGAAGGCGTAGGACATTTAGCGTAAGCTTTTTGAAGAATACGGAATCGTTGTCTGGTGGACGCACATGTGATGTGATCATTTGTGCCTATAAAGCATATACATTTTGTTCAACACTATGTTCAACAACCAACGTAATAAAACGCCAGATTCACATTTAAAGGTGCAATAGGTGATTCTCTACAGAAACATTTTTTGTTATACTGGTTGAAAGTCTCCTCATATCCTGATAGCAATCACTATGTAAAACGGTAGGACCATAAAATGTTCATCCAATCATTATATTTGGTCCGAATGAAATAATACGATTCCTGCCTGCCTGTCAACGTATATTTTACATACCCTCGCACACCCTGTTCGCGCAGACATCATACGCCTTCGGCGAGTTTCATGCTATGTAGGCAGACGTTAGTCACAGCAACCACCTTTTACAGTTCCTACCGAATCAAAACAATAATTAAGAGAAAATAAGAGATGTAATTATTTATTACATCTAATTAATTAAGAGATGTAATTAAGAGATGGCAACCCGTGACGTTCTAACCAGAGCTGTTCACATCCTCAGACTCAGAATTATGCGTTTTCATGTCAACAGTATCAGCACCAAAATGAATCTGCAGCAGTCAGGTACAAGCTCTCTAAGTTGTTTACGTTCATTATTATTGTAATGTTATGTGCTTTGAGACATGAGGAATTTTAAAGCCATCTTGTGTGTGTGTTCATGTGTTTTGGAGGAGGGCGTCGCTTTGGAGAGAAGGGAGGGTGTGATGTTATGATTTGAAAGCTAGCTCGCTAATGCTAGCCTCTCCGAAAATGTCCTATTGCACCTTTAATGGCTTTGAAGAAAACTGAATGTGCTTTTAGTGCCACACACTGGACATTTCATTTTGAAAGTGTTGCGAAACATGCAAGAAGCAACATAACGTCAACACAGGCACATTTTTTTCTCCCAATGAGCTTTGGTTTAGAATATCATAGAGACTTAAGTCCCTGGCAACCACGTAACAACACTCTAAATACCTCTTAGAACATCTTAGCAACTACATAGCAAAGCCCTGACAACCATTCCCAACTCACAAGCTTCAATGATCACGTTATCTCAAATAATCACGACAGGCCTAGATGGAACATTCGTCTTCTACTGGAGGGCACAGAAAACAAAATAATGCTTTTTGCTGCCGCACGAGCACAAAAATAACTCTGTTAGAGCATGCACCGATTCAAGTGGATGCCATGTGGCTTCTTTAACCTCGTATAGCGAGGCGGATATTTGTCGCACTCTCGCTCGCTCGTGTTGCCTCGGGATTAGAAGAGATCAGAAAGGCACGGACTGTGACAATGAAATCCACACATTCTCATGTAGCCATGTCAGAGCATCGCACTGTCTTTATGAAGAGACAGGCTTTCTTCGAATTCTGCTTTTGATTGGTCATAGCAGCATTGTTAGCTTTGCAAAGCGATTAGATGGATGTCATGGCCAGATCTTAATTGACTGGACTGATGAAGGTTCTCTCGAAATGCGAGATGGATCATTCAGACGGATTAAGGGAAACAATCTTGATTCATTGGAAACAACAGCACATTCAGAGAGGATGAAAAGGAATGAATCCACTTGAGCATGTAATCAGAGGTTTTGGTGCGTGTGTGTTTGTAAAAGTAAGCATGTAATGTGTTTGCCCACCACAATCATCAAAGTAATCATTTTATTAGAGATGAAACCTTTTTTTTTTTCCTTGTGGTTGTGTTGTGTTTATGCATATTAAAGTTACTGATTATTGGGAATCAAGGGACCTTACATCCACTCCAGCAGGTGTAATCATGGACACTTGTGGGTCCTTGGGATGATTGTAAAGAAAGATGGTTAAAACAACAACAAATCATTCCTGATTTAATATTATAATATCTTCAAAATTCTGTGTGCATGTTTTCTTTAGCCTTTTAGAACTTGTAACTACTAGGAAATAAATAGTTTAAGGCGCATGTATGCTTGCACTTATGATTGGTTGCCCTTATGCTATTGGTTTGTTAAACAGA
Organism: Mylopharyngodon piceus; assembly: GCA_039654765.1. Classification (NCBI taxonomy): domain Eukaryota; kingdom Metazoa; phylum Chordata; class Actinopteri; order Cypriniformes; family Xenocyprididae; genus Mylopharyngodon; species Mylopharyngodon piceus. The sequence goes on along the minus strand of CM077458.1, from coordinate 7,760,384 downwards.
TGGTGACCAATCAGAGTTTATGGGCCTCATTTACAAAACTTGCATACGCACACATTTGAATTTGTGTTGTGCTGCGTACACTAAAATCCACGCCAATGTTCATATTTATAAAAACGGTCTTTGACGTGGAAAAGTGCTTAGCATCACGTAAGGGTCTAAGCAGACGTATGCACTTTTCCTTGTGGCAGATAGTCGGAGTACTGCAGGTATTTCAAAATCTAAGCAATTCTTGCCGCTCGCCGTTCTCAAGTAAAGGATTTGGACATTGACTGGTGCTCTGTTACATATTAATGACATTAATTAGGTGCCGTTTACAAGGCAGAGATCTCTGAAACCATTCAGCTGCGCACATTTCAAGATTATTTGTGATTTATAAATTTCACATCTGGTAGAGAGGCGTATGCACGTTTTTGGTGAGTATGTTCATTCTCTGAATCACACGTACGCACATTAAAAAAAAATGATAATAAGATCAAATGTAAGATGGTTTCTATGCAACATTTTATAAATGATGCCCTCTTGGCTTGAATAGCTTATTCAAAATATTAGAGCTGTGGAATATAATCATTTTTATGATGCATTGCAATGCTGATGTGAACAATTCTGCAATGAGGCATAAATACAAAAGAATTGATTTTTTTTTTTTTTTTTTTTTTGGCGGGTTGGCGGGTGTTAATGTCAAGTCCTGATTGTGATTATCAATATAGTAATTACAGTATTATCAATAAAAGAATTGGAGGAAAGATGAATCGTGAATCGTTTTATAATCGAATCATTACCCTGTGAATTCTTATCGATTCACACCTCTTCAAACGTTTGGTTATTTTTAGCTTTACAGTCAACATGAACTCAAAATTGACTCCATTAAAAGGGTAGTCCACACAAAAATGAAAATTGTTTCAGCATTTACTGTAAACCTGTGTGACTTTCTTTCTTCTGTGGAACAGAAAAGAAGATATGTTGAATGATGTTGGTAACTTAAACTTTCGGTTCCCATTGACTTAAATTGTATGGATAAAAAGTCACTGGGAACCAATTGTTCTTTTTGTGTTGAGCAAAAGAAAGAAATGCATACAGGTTTGGAAAGACATGAGGGTGAGTAAATTATAACAGAATTTTCATTTTTGGGTGGAGTATCATTTTAACTTTATTCATGCATGTTCCTGATATTATTTGGAATTAATCATCAGTACATGCCATTTAAAATAAAATTGTTTGCCTCTTTTTTTTTTTTTTTTTAGGCCACACAATCTATTGGTTAAGTAAAATTAACAGCCAAATCACCAATATTTAGGCATTGTTTTAGCGTTTGTGTTCGGTCTGGTTCCATTCTGATATTCTGAATGGCTACTATCAAATAAATTTCCAGTGTATAAAATGAAGTGCCGTCCTATATTATTTCTCATTCAATGTCTTGTTTCACTTGGTATATATGCCACATTATGGAAATGAAATAGGTTGCAAGTCAATTCAAGATGACTTTAAATGACTTTCTTTAATGTCAGCAGAGTTCAGTCCATCCATCCATCCATCCATCCATCCACATATGACTCTATAAATTTATAGGCTGCATATAACAGCATAACGTTTTATTCAAACTAGATGTGAATGTATTTTCTCTGCCTCTATCCAGATGCGGTCAGACTGTGTTTAACCTTGACTTGTGTGACTGCAGACACAGACACATTATGAGACCATCTGTTCAACTCCCCCCTCACATTTATTGTATGTCATAAAGTAGAGAGTCTGCTCCCTGTCAGCCTTTACTGCTTCACTCTCTTCAGAAAGTTGCTTTCACATGTACTGAATGTGTATGAAAGCCACAGATGAATCACATGAGACTAGCTTGATTAAAAGTCGTATCATACGTTTGGGATCTTTAAAAATCTGTTGCGCACCCTCCGATTGTTTCTGGCATATATATATATATATATATATATATATATATATACACTAAATCATAAAAACACATGTCCAGGTATCATGTCACACCCACATAAAATAATAATAATAATAATAATAAAATGACAATTTCTAGACAGGCTTTATGATTCTCCCATAAACTGCACCCAAACATTTAAAAAAGCCCAGTTCTGGAAATGTTCTTGTCTCTGGATCTCACCTAATTTTCAGCCCTCAGCTGTTAGATTCCATAGGAATATTTGACAGGGTTTGATTTTAATCTAAAGGTGTCTGTGCTATCACGAAGGCAACCTGGGGCACAAAGGAACAGATAGCGGTGATATTTCCAAATCTTTGTGTGCAGATATAGCTTCCAGTTCACACAGTGACTAAATATGGATTTATCTTCTTGTCCTGTCTTTTTTTTTTTTTTTTCTTTCTTGCATTTGTAGACAGGCATCTGCATTCTAAGATGTGTGTCTGTGCAAGATCAGGGGTAAATGTAACATAAAAATGCACATTTTGATCTCAATGGTAGATACTGTTATATATATATATATATATATATATATACAGGGGCGGCGCTATGGGTGGGCTAAGGGGGCTGGAGCCCCGAATGTTTTTCCAAAAGCCCCGAATCTTTCAGGTTTGAGGTTTCTTAACAGTGCTGTCAAAATATAATTTTTCTAAACATATCTCTAAACATATATTTCTAAACATACAGTATCCATACACCATCAGCTCTTTCTCTCTCTTCTCTCAGACAGCGAGTTCACGCACACCGCAGTTGTACAGAGCCATGCCTCCTGTCACTCACTCAGAGCAGCGGCAGGCCTCAAGACTCTAGTTCGGTCCGGTTGAAGGGTTTTTGTTATGATATAACAGCTGCAACTTTAGCACATTTGTCAGCTAAACATTCATTCAGTGTTTCCCATTAATGACCCTGTGCCGCCGCCACCGTTCCATAATGAACTGAAAATTTAAAACATACATAGCCTAAATGGTCTCTAACGTTGTATTTTGCCAACAAACTAAAATCGAAACCATGATATGGCTTTGTGCCTTTATAAACAGAAAAATACAGTGATTAAGTATATATACAGTCTGTTTGTGCTGCGTGTTTTAAATAGAAGTGCGCACTTTGCTCACGCGATCAGCTGGTGATCTGGTGATCAAAATAAAAGCTCAAGGATTTATCTTAGAAATTAGTACAAAAGTATTGTAATTTCCCTATACTGTTGTGTAAAGTAACTAATAAAAATTGTCATTTATTTTAGAGTGCGTTTGTTACAATATATAGATATTACTGTCATATGAATAATTATATAGGCCTAAAACATTATTATATTATTATTTTATTGTAATAATTGTTTGGCATCCTAAAACACATTGTAGACTGAGACTCTATATCACAACTAAAAAGATATTTGAATCCTCTTTAATGTCCAGGTACAAGTCAATGCTGTTTCTTTGGTCAATTTGCACACTGTACATGGGTTGAAGCTCTTAATTTTGAGCTTCCAAAGTGCACCAGATTGATGCATTTAACCTTAAAACCTTGTACCCCCCTAGAGGAGGTACACCCAACATAGTTTTACAAATTCCAGTGGGAAATAATGTAAATTTTATGAACTTTACTCAAGAATACTACAACAAAGCTCCTTTCATGTCAGTAAAGCTGTTAACAGAAAATTAAAATGTCATTGGACAAAACAGATTAGAGCTAAGCCCCGAATGTTTACAATGTCTGGCTCCGCCCCTGTATATATATATATATATATATATATATATATATATATATATATGTATATATATATATATATGTATATGTATATATATATATATATATATATATATATATATATATAAAGCTGTTTCAGTTCCTTGTGGGAAGATTCTGCTTAAAAGTTCTAGTTATTATGACATGACTTTCAAACTTAACACACTAGGCAATTTCATTTCATGCTCTTTTTCCACTTTCCAGCAATGAAAAGAAGCATTTTAGGCACTAATGCAACAAAATGAAGAGCAACTGATGCTTCTTACATGTGTAATTGATGCTTTATCTCTGTATTTTATCATTTTTGTACTGCCAAATGGAATGATGGGAAATCTTGTTTTGATGCACAAGCCTGTTTCACAAGCCTAGTTCACAAATGAATAACTCTCATGAGCAGAATCTTTTTAATAAATAAAAGTAATAATAAAAAAAGACTCATTAGCTGCCTTTAAAATACTTTGGATTAAAGGAACCAAAGTCATTAAGTGGAATCAGAATCATTCAGATTCCCATTCCTACATGTTTTAAATTGATATATTGTATATCCTGCAGCAGCTCTGATAAATTCAGATTGGTGTTTATTGTTCTATAGGTCTCACTTAGGTCCTAGTTTACTCTGAATCAGTGCTGGGGAAAGTTTTAAAAGTAATACATTACAATATTGCATTACTCCCTAAAAAGTAACTAATTGTGTTAGTTGCTTTTATGGAAAGTAATGCCTTTCTGGATTGCAGAAGAATAGGACTCAGGAGAAGAAACTTAAAGGGGGGGTATAATGCTGTTTCATGCATTCTGACTTATTTACACTGTTAAAGAGTTGGATTCTCATGCTAAACATGGCCAAAGTTTCAAAACACAAGTTGGACGTATGGAGTATTTCTGTGCCAAAAATACTCTTCCAAATCCTCACGAACTTCTGGGTCTTTTTTTCGAGTATGGGCCTGTGTTACGTAAACGGGGGCAGAATTCCTTGTACGGGCACTTCTCCCGGAAGGGCGCGTGCGCACACATCGACCAGATCGAGAGATCAAGAGCACGCCCATCAACACGCGTTCGGCTTTACAGAAGTCGTCGGCAGTGCTGCACAGGTCACAGGACTTCACGAAATCAACAATGTCACCAAAGAAGTGTGTTTTTGGTTGTGAGGGAAAGATAACCTTGCTTCCCAAAGAACCCAGCATTAAGTGGAGCTGAGAGTTTTGTGCTCACACATTACATTGATGCGCTCTCGATATTTGTTATTAAAATAACCATAGAAACTGATAGTTGCAATCACTTTTTTATTGGTTAAAATGAATGGAGAATATCTGGTGTTTTTCCGTGGCTGCTCGAGCCCTTAGGATCGGCGCTTATGGTTTCATAAACAAGGCCCAGTTCTACGCTAAATTTACAGATCGTTTGAAACTGAAAGATGGAGCGGTCACAGCGGTATATGATCCCGGTTATGAGTCGGAACAGCAGGTGGTGAGTAAAACTGCTTCAAATGTCTGTTTTGTTGGCAATAGGCGCCTAAGTGCATATAATGTAAACAATATGAACGTAGTGAATTTATAAATTCATTATTCATCATTCACTATACGCTATATTCATTATAGTGATTCAAAAGTTATCCATGGATAATGCGATGGTGCTTGCAGCTGATCTCTACACAAAAGCTGCGCGTGCTCGTGACAGCTCGTCACTCTATCTCCGCTCACACGACACGCCTCCAGGCGCTCGGCTGTTTTCGGAAAGACTCGGTACAGCGTATGTATCTTTTATAAATATGATAAAACTAAAGACTTTTCGGCAATATGAAGGATGCTATACTACTCTATAATTACTTAAGATTAACATGAGATTGGCAGAAACTGTGTGTGATACCCCCCCTTTAAACACTCTTATTTCAGCAATAAAATAAAGCAAACAAACAAATAAACATGGAATTTATCTAAAGTCACTTTTGGTTATTAGTATGAATGAATTGTATCATCAAAGGTCAGCAGCAAAGACATTGGTTAATAAAGTGAGATTAAATACATAAAGTATATTTGTGTAATTTAACATTTAATAATTGCAGGTGTGCATAATATGCTGAGTTTGCATTTCATTGTTTTTATTAATTTTGAGGAATACTGAATCTGTTTATTTGTGCAAGTGAGATAAGTAATGCATGTTCACATTTAGTCTAGAACTACAATAACCATCATGTTCACACAGCGCTCAACTCCTCTGCACTTTATTTCTCTCAACATGGGGACAGGAGAGCTGTCAGTCAATAAATGGGAAAACAAAGTAACTTGCATTACTTATTTGAAAAGTTAACTCAGGTATTTTGTTGTAAATTTAAAAGTAATGTGTTACTTTTCTAGTTAGTTAAAAAGTAATCTGATTACATAATGTGTTACCCACAATTGCAGCTTTTGAATGTAAAGCTAAAAAATGCAGTTGTCTGGTATATTTTCTTTATATCTGTTTTAGAATATAGCGCATGAGTCATATGGACTATTGTTACGCTACTTTTATGTGGCTCTTTTCAACATGACAGCTCCTGTATCACTGTATCCATTCTAAAAGAACTGCATGTATATTCTGTTGAAGCTCTCCTTTTGGGTCACACAGAGAAAAAAAAAGTAATACAGGTTTGTAACAAATGAAATAATGAGGGAATGTTCAATTTTGGTGAAATATCTGTTTAAGAATCTGTTTAAAACGAAATTTGATGAAGAGACATGCAGAGGTGAAAGAGTTGCTAAAGAACGCTTGTCCTTCTGATTTCCTTGTTAGATCTCGCTTAATTAAGCAGCTTAGATAATTTCTCAACTCAGCTCAAATCATTACAATTCATCTATCACACTCATTAGTCCTGCATCTTAATTAGTGTTTATGCCTAGATTAAACAGAGAACTTCCATGACATGACTGATGCACCCTGCAACTGCTTTATTGATCTTACAAAAACATAATGTATCTCCTTAATTTAAACTTTTTTTATGAAGATTACTACATGTTTGGGAGATGATCTCTCTCTCTCTCTTTCTCTCTCTCTCTCTCTCTCTCTCTCTCGCTCTCGCTCTCTCTTTCTCTCTCTCTCTCTCTCTCTCTCTCGCTCTCGCTCTCTCTTTTCAATCATGTTTTTGTCCCCCAGTCTTTATATATTTCCCCTCATGGCTAGCAAGATATATCTGCTAACTCCGTCACTTTTAGAGTAACTAATTGCTGTACTATTGTCATTGCGGATTATATATTAACTAGACAGTGTTAATGTAATTGTACAAAGTGCTAGAATCCAAGATCTCTTCCGGCACCTTTATTCGCTAATTAACTCCAAGATATACAATGTATGAATATAAATATACATATAAATATAAATATACCCATACATTATATCTGTTGAGTACCTTTATATCACTGTAATAATGTATCGTAATTATTTAAGCTAAAAAATATAATATTTAATTATGGAAGCTTGTTTCCGACACAGAATAAAAAACATAAAAAAGGAAATTCTGGCTTTTTATCTTGCAATTGCGAGTTAATATTTCACAATTCAGACCTTTTTTCTCAGAATTGTGAGTTTTTATCTCACAATTCAGATTTTATAACTCACAATTGCAAGTTTAAATCTCACAATTCTGAGAGAAAAAAGTCTGAATTGTGAGATATAAACTATGAAAGCTTGTAAATAAAATTAAAAGAATGAAATAAAAAACAAAAGGTGATAGTGGGTTTTTATCTCAGAATTCTGACTTTATTTCTTGCCGTTTTGAGTTTATATCTCTTAATTCTGCCTCGTTTATATATAAATTCAGAATTGTAAAATATTAACTCAGAATTGTGAGAAATAAAGTCAGAATGGTGAGATATAAATTGGGAATTGCTGAAAATAAAGACAGAATTGTGAGATATAAACCTGCTATTACCTTTATTACTTTTTATTCTGTGGCGGAAGCAAGCTTTCATAGTTTATACATTAAATGTGAAGTATCATTTCTTTGCCACTAGCAGCACTAAATAGAATAAAAAAATGATTGATTTCAACCAGTTTCAAGAACACTCCACCTGGATAAACAGGACAAACAGATAGCCCCGTCCCGAACTGATGCCATTGGTTGAGCCTGGGACTGGTTTAGAATGATCAAAAAAAATCAACTCTTTAGTCATCATAGTCAAACACAAAAGTAAAGTACATAAGTGTCCATGTCACCTTCTTCGACTCTGGAGGAGGGGCGGCAGTGGGTGTGCAGAACATGCGTGGGTGTTTTTTTTCCTTCTTTGTCTTGATCTACTGTGCCGTTTTGAGTGGATGTGTTAATTGAGCTGCCTTTTGCCGGAAGACAGCGCTCGTTTTCTCGAACGTCTGATCACCATGCCATTAAAACTCCATTCCGAACTTGACTTGAGCTGAAGCACTCTCGTTCCAGACGTGAAACTATTGTTCCACAGTGCTGCATGGAAAGGCGGCCCGCTGAACTTGGCAATGGAACCTGCTGCTTTTTGCATTGAATGAACGAAGTCATGTGGGTGGATTGGCTTTGGTTTCTGGATTTATGCTTTAAGAGTTAGAGGTAATGAAGCTTGGGATGTTAATGACTGAATCTACCTGAAGAAGTTGGAAGGCTTTGTTTCCCAAAATATTCTCTAAATAGTAGGAAAAGAAGTCTTTGAGTCTAATTGGAAAGTTGAAGTGGGTGTTTTGAATGGTTTACTTTTCTTTACTTTTGGTTTTACTTTTCAGCAAACTGTATTCAACTTTTTTGTCTGCTTAAACACTTCCCCATGTCGCGTGATTGGAAGGAATCCATCAGGCTTGACTAGATGTTTTTGACTGTGAAATTGGTATTTCACTGTTCCTTTGTGACCAAGACAAAGTTTTGATACTCTTGCATAAAGTAATACTGCAATACCAAACTGAAAAAAGTGTGTTAGATATACATGATCTAATCGTGTGAATTGGTTTAACACGACTCAAATAACTTACACAAACATAATTTGTTCTCATATCTTCAACATCATGGAATGAAGTTATTTTGAAGTGACCCAGTTAAGTAATCTCAGTCTAAACTTATATGGTTCCCTGAGAGGATTGTTAAGGAGCAATGTTGACATATTATTAGCATGCTAAATGCTAAGTAGGGGAGAGCGGGGCACAACCTAACACTTTTTGACTTTCTCAGTTTGTGTAAATGTACTTAGGGTTCAGAGAATTTCTTTTGTTCCACATTAATGTGGCTTTGTTTCATTAATACAGTGTATAATTTTTTCTTTATTTACCCCGAAAGAAGGCAAGTGAAATTTGACAACACATTTCATTGTAACATGTGATGGGGCACGTTGTAACATGACCATATGACAGCTAAAAATGTTATCTGATTTAATTAAAAAAATATACATGACAAACTAAAATATTTTGTCAATAAAAGACAATTATTATTTTTTTCATATAAAATAATGGCATTTTTTTAGAAATTCATTGTGGTTTGACAGTGAACACTCTCACAGAACACGAGATAAATAGACGAGCCAGTACAAATGCTGTAAATTTCTTGAAATAATATTTTCTGAATGTTCAGGTTCTTCCTCTCAGTCTTTATTCACATTTTTTCCATGGTTTCTCAACAGACATTCATGAAAGTTGATTATGCCAGTTGTATCGTAACTGTATAGAATAGTATAGTTCTAATAGCGGGCCACATTGTAACGCAGTGTTACAACGAACCCTATCTGCGCAACTGGAATTTAAACCTGGTTAGTGTCTTCTGCTAGTTAGTGAAACATTAAAGAACTACCCAAACTGCTAAACAACAGATTGGAGTTTAAAATAATATCAGATTTGTCTAATTTTAAATAAACACAAAAAATATAGATGAAAAATTAGCTTAAGTAAGAAATTTACTTTTGCTATTGTTAAATAAATGTTCAGTGATATCTTCCAAATATTTCTGAATTTTGGCGCAATTTTTTCTCTATATATTGTCGATATGGCAACTAGTAAATATGCTAAGTTTCTTCATGCTAGCGTGTGTGGAAGTATTTAAACCATGCGTGTTACAACTAACCCCGCGTTAGTTTGTGCCCCGCGCTCCCCTAATAAAATGCTCCTTGAGTAAAGCAGCAAAACATTCTCTGTATTTACCCATCCTTAGCCTTGGCAAAAGCTCCACTTTTCACCACAACGATAACTCAGTGTAATTAAAAAAACAGTTCTAAATCCCATCATAATAGAATATTAAACACTAAACACACAAAAAACATAACATAATACTTAATTTCAACATCTTTACTCTCCCCATTAAAGGATTAGTTCACTTTAAAATGAAAATTACCCCAAGCCATCCTAGGTGTATGACTTTCTTCTTTCTGATGAACACAAACGAAGAAATATTAATAAATATCCTGAAACATCCGAGCTTTATAATGGCAGTGAGCGGGATCAACGAGTATGAGCTGAAGAAAGTGTCTCCATCCACATCAATCCATCATAAACATACTCCACATGGCTCCGGGGGCGTTAATAAAGGCCTTCTGAAGCGAAGCCTTTGTGTAAAAAAAATAAAATAAAAATAAATTAACCAGCGTTGCATCAGTTGAATAGGGACGTAGCGTAAGCTTTTTGAACTGCTAGAGTTTTACACTTTCTTCGTAAGTAGAATACGGAAGGCGGTCTGGTGGAAGCTAGATATTTTACTTCATAACTTGTTAAATATGGATTTTTTTTTTTTTACACAACACATCGCTTCGCTTCAGAAGGGCTTAATTAACCCCCCGGAGCCGTGTGGAGCACACGTTTATAATGGATGGTTGTGGACGGAAACACTTTCTTCAGCTCATACTCGTTTGGTAATGCTAACTGCCATTATAAAGCTCGGATGCATCAGGATATTTATTAATATTTCTCCGATTGTGTTCATCAGAAAGAAGAAAGTCATATAGACCAAGGATGGCTTGAGGGTGAGTAAAGCTTGGGCTAATTTTCATTTGAAAGTGAACTAATCCTTTAAGTCCCATGCAAAGCATGCTGGGAACTATAGTTTAAGAAATATCAACAGCAAAAAATTTGAGTATTTCATTGTTTCACATTCTCCTTACATAATTTAATCTAGCAGATTGCACAATTTAGAGAATTAGACATTAATTGAAAGCAAAGAAATAATTATGTGGTGTTGATCAAAAATTTGATGAAATAAGACAACCTATGTTTTCCCATTTTTTTTCAGAGCAGAGTTCACTGCAGATATAGTAATCTACTCCGCAAACATGTGTCACAGATGGTGCTTCCAGTATAGACAGCATCACTGATTAATGAATATTCTACAAATGAAAGAACTCCATCTCATTTGATTATTTAATTCACTAGATTATCAAAAATATGCATGGTTATATGTTATATTAAGTTATATATAACCATGGCTATTTTTGATAATACAGTGAATTAAATAACACACACACACACACACAAACACACACACATTCTTTCAATACTGCTTTTAAGCTGTGGTCACACTTGAATTTGAACCCACAACATTTTTAATTCATTGACAATGCAACAAACATGATATGATGTCACACTCTAAGGCTTCTGTTTAAATGATTAACATATAATAATAAATTCTAAATGTTAAAATATGTCATCTAACCTGCAGCTCTAAAATTTCTTTGGTTCTTTCGGCCTTTGGTTCTTTCGGTCAAACTGTGACATTTAGATTCTCTACTGGACAAACATCTTCATGTCATATGAAGTCAGAGTGCACCAAACTTGAACTTTCATACTGTTTTCTGGTCTCCCGCATTTGCATGCATATGAATGGAAGTCATTGGAGCACAAAGTCCAGCATAATCATGGCAGTGCAAGATTAACACTTGAACATGGAAACGGAGCTGTCAATAATAATGAACAGACATGTAAAAACATCTTCTCTGAATGCTGTCAGAGTGGCTCTTTACTTTGAGTCTGTTTTCTAAAGCTTGTCACTTTGATTGTGGTCATTCTGTCCTTATGCAATACATCAACAAATTATATAAATTAAAATGCATTTGTCGTGCCACAAACTGAAAATGCATGAATTGACTTTCACATCCAGACATCGATTTTCACATCCAGACACAACTTCCTTTGCTTAGTAGTCTGCCATATTGACAGATGACAATGGTGCCACTTCTGTGTGTCGCAAGTCATTTTCCACAATGAAAACAAGCCAAATTTAGGAGGTTCTTGATTGTAAACAGATTAGTAAGCGTCTGCTGGGATTTCACCAAATACTGTTTGCTTTTTTCCTCCTATAGTCCTTAGAGGCTGTTCAGATTCTAGAGGTAGTGCCTAAACCAGCACATAAAGGTATTGTATTTGGAGAAGCCTGAGAGTTTCAAGTCTGGGTATTTGGGTTTCTGCTGTAATAAGTAATACTGAGCAATTTCTTTCTCCAGAGAACAGCATCTCTCCAAACATTCTCAGAGGGTGGAAACTCACTAAGAATGAATTTGCACACTCTGTTTGCATTGTTTTAGCACCTGAGTTAGTAAAAGGATATGCAAATCAGATAACGGTGCTGAACTCAATTTGCATGACTCAGTTCCACATCTTGCAGATTGTCTGCATGTGTGCAAGATGCAGCGGACTTCATTCTATACAATCTGGCATATTTTCCTGTGATTGTACAGCATCACTCCACCTCTGTGATCTGCTGCGACCTGAATCAGTTCTTTAAAAAGTTGAAAGTGCATTTTTGCATCTAGATATACTATTGTAACTGGCTCTACTCAACCCACTCTGAGTGGGATTCGATCCAGTGTCTCTGACAGGGGACTAGCGGTTGTGCTAACAAGGACGCCAAAGACCACAGCCATCTAGAATCAGTCGCTAGTGCGCCTCTTGAGGCCAGGGGATTGAGGTTTACCTGTACAGCTCTTTACTAGCTGGCCTCCGTTACACTCAGTCCCTTAAACCTCACTTCCATCCAGGTCACGGCACTAATGTAACTGGTCTACTTGCACCACTCCAAATGGGATTCGAACCGGCATCACCAGCATGGGAGGCGGGCGTGCTAACAAGGACGCTAAAGAACGCAGCCTCTAGTGTTAGTCGCTAGTGCACCTCTTGAGGCTAGGGGAGTGAGGTATACCTGCACAGCTCTTTACTAGTTGGCCTCCATTACACTCACCCCCCTAAACCTCACTCCCATCCGGGTCATGGCACCAATGTAACTCGTCCTACTCTCACCACTCCTAATGGGATTTGAACCAGTGTCACGAGCATGGGAGGCAGGCATGATAACAAGGATGCTAAAGACTGCAGCCTCTAGCGTCAGTCACAAGTGCGCCTTTTGAGGCCCGGGGATTGAGGTTTACATGCATAGCTCTTTACTAGCTGGCCTCCGTTACACTCACCCCCTTAAACCTCACTCCCATCCAGGTCACGGCACCAATGTAACTGGTCCTACTTACACCGCTCCAAATGGGATTCGAACCAGGGTCACCAGCATGGGAGGCGGGCGCGCTAACAAGGAGGCTAAAGACCACAGCCTCTAGTGTCAGTCGCTAGTGCACCTCTTGAGGCTAGGGGAGTAAGGTTAACCTGCATAGCTCTTTACTAGCTGATTTCCATTACACTCATCCCCCTAAACCTTAATCCCATCTGGGTCACGGCACCAATGTAACTGGTTCTACTCGCACCACTCCTAATGGGATTTGAACCAGTGTCACGAGCATGGGAGGCAGGCATGATAACAAGGATGCTAAAGACTGCAGCCTCTAGTGTCAGTTTCTAGTGTGCTTCTTGAGGCCAGGGAAGTAAGGTTTACTTGCATAGCGCTTTACTATCTGGCTTCCATTACACTCACCCCCCTAAATCCGGGTCATGGCACCAATGACCTTTGGTCATCTAAACTGGTTTGTCACCCTTCATCAGCACACACACACTCTGGACGTGGATGATGTTAGAATTTATTTGATACCTGCACACAAAGCAGTAAAACAGAATGTGGTAAGTTCGATCATGTTACAGATCCACCCACAGCAGTTCTAGTTTTCAAGACTTATTTGAAATGCTGAAATAACCCAGCTAACAAAAATATGTTCCCATTAAAAAAAACAACATCATTTTTTAATTTTCTCTGAACGTTTAAAATGTCCAGTTTATTTAATTTATTTAATTTGTTTTAACATGTTTTTCTTGGTTATGTGAACATTAAGGGTACATTCCATTTCATATTTTTTTAAACATTATGGGAATGTTTCAGAATGTTCAGAGAATGTAACAAGAAGGCCTATAAAATAAAAAAAATAAAAATGTTTTAGTACAAAATATTTTGAAAACATCATTAAATACCGGATAACTTTGAAAGAACATTCTAGTTAATGTAACTGGAAGAATGTTTGCTCATAATGTTAAGAGAAATTTTAAATTTAATTGGTATTGCACTAATGCAGTATTTTGAGGAAAGCACCTGTTTATGTAACATAATTTTTTAAACCAAGTGCAGGCCAAAAAGCAAAATGCCTGCAAAGAACAAGGCTTACATATAACTATGCATAGTCTACATTAGTAATAAAGATGAGTTATATGCACAAGGCTATAGTAATTTTATTTTAATATCCATCCGCTTTGGTATGCTCAGCATTAGAAAACTGTGCTTTTTATAGCTGTAATTTTAGCTGAATCAAGTGATATTACATGTGTGTATGAGAGAGAGAGAAAGAGACTTTAAATGCACCTGTACTGGCCTGTACTTTTCTGTTGATTCTTTATTCATGTGCATGAACACAAGGCAAAATAATAATAAATCTAGTTTTTAGATGAACAATTTATTGTCATTTGGTGTACAGTACATGTATGATTTAGTTTTAGTCATGTAATAACATTCTCAGTATTCATTTAATGAACGCAGAAGATATAATAAATCACACATCAGCTTCTTTTTGACACAAGAAATGGACTAACAACATTAACAACAACAAGGCTACCTGAGCTTGAGAGGCAGGAGAAAGAGACACAGAGTTATAAAAAAAAGAAAAAAAGAAAGAAAACCTTGAAATTGACTGACCTTAAAATCTCTGGCCTTTCAATAAACACTTTTGTGTTTGGCTTTGTGTTTATGAGATTCATAGTTCCCTTAAAGGACATCCCAGTAATCCCTTTACTGACCAAACGCGTGTGCCGCCCCTCACTGCAGGTGTCACTTATCCAGCCGCCCCAGAAATGTCAGTGTTTGCTGGATTGTCCCAGCGCTCGTCTATGATGACTGAATGCTGGGAGGATGAAATGTCCATTGAGCTGTCATTCATCCACTTTTATATTTATTTAACTCTTTATTTTATGTTTTGCAACTTCCATGTGCATTCCGCAGGGGTTCTCAGTGGCAAGTCAAAGATGATCATTTTTATCAGTCTGTCTTTTTTTCTGTATTCTTGTGTTCTTCACAAAAAAGCAATAGTTTTTAACTTTACATGGAGTTTGAAAATGGCACATTGTCTTTTTTGTATTTTGTAAAAAAAAGAAGATCATAAAATCATTTGACATCTTACCCGTCATCTCGCAAGGACATCAGGAGTGAAACGAGGAGAGATGTGTGAATACGCTGGCTGAATTTTATTGAGCCATTGTTCATGAAATACAGATCAGCTGAATGCTTTTCTTTGGGGTAACTATACAGATTTTTTTTCTGTTCCAATTTTAGAAGGTTATTCTCTTTTTGTCCTCTACTTGTTTTGCTTTTCTATAGCAAAAGATCAGAGCTTTTATATTTTATATTTTTGCCAGGGGTTATATTAGTTTTGTTTAAAATTTAATTAAAACAGTTTATTTGAAGACATCGCTATCAGGCGGAAACCTTGTATCTCCAAAAATGCTACTTTTCAGGAAATGGAAACACTGTATTTTTTAAATAATTAAACACTGTGTTGTCAAAGTTGATATTGTGCAAGTCAGACACTTGCATGTGTCATTATATTATTAACATTTTACCAAAATCAAGCTCAGATGAAACAAAACCACATGTGTGCTAAGGTCATCCATTCATTGTACAGAAATTCTACCCTACCAGAGTTCCTACCTCTACCCTACCTCTTCAGCTGGGTCTCGGTATGGTATGGTTCCTCACCAAGGGGGGAAACGAGTTCGATTCAATCGAACCACTCTTCTCCGCTCCTTAAAGGTGCAGTGTGTAAATTTTAGCGGCATCTAGCGGTGAGGTTGCGAACTGCAACTAACGGTGCACACCCCTTGCACCCCTCCCTTTCTGAGAAGCTACGGTGGCCCTCTGGCTGACATGTCATCATCTGAGAGAGCAGAGAGTAGCTTGTGTGAAGCAATGAGGTTTCTTCTTCTAACAAAGAACGATCTCTGCTTCCAATAAACCAGACGACTACTGCTACTACTACTGCTTCTTGCGTATTCAACGTAGTGACGATGCAAGCTGCCTCTAAAAACACGAACGATTTAGAAGACGAACAACATAGTGACGAAACACGCTCTGTAGAGTGTTTTTCCGTTTAGGGCTGCTGTAGAAACATGCCGACGCATAATGGCAACTCGACATGGAGGGAGGGACCCGCAGTGTATGAGATAGAAATGGCTCATTCGGGTAATAAAAACATAACGATTCATTATGTAAGGTCTTTATGTACCACTGAAAACATAGTTATGTATATTACATTGCATTTCTGTTAATAGATCCTCCTAAAATTTGCACGTTGCACCTTTAAATACATAAAACATTAGTCTTTAAATAGTATTACTTGAGTAAAGAAAGCATTGTATTTTATTCAAAGAACCAGTCCTTTATTTACTGTTGCATTGCAAACAAGCAGGCTGCGTATGAAATAGTAGGTAATTATTTTGAATAAGTTTTACTTCGCGACCACTAAAAAAGTATGAATGTAATTCGGACGTACTACAGTCGCCATGTTGTCATTATCATGTGACCTACCAGCATCAGTTACGTCGCAAATCCTCTCCCGTGGCCTCATCGGATAGTAAAGTGTCCATCGTATGCACACTTCAGAATCTCACTGGAAGTAGAAAGTAGCGAATTTCACAAACAATTACAAAGAAGCTGTAAATAACATACTGATTTTTTTTTCTTCTCTCGCATATGTGAGCTTTCAAAGGAAGCTGCCTGTTGTACAGTCATTTGGTACAGAATTGTGTTGGTATTTGGTACTGTAAATAGACTGGTATTAGCTATTTAATACTATTGTTGTCGTTGTTTTAATGACGAACCAGCACTTTTGACATTCATATTTTTTATCTTTAGCAAAACTTGTACAGAAAGCATGAGATTGGTGCACAACTGATTCATTTGTTTTGCCCATTTTTCTTTGTCCCACCCCACCTGACTACATTGTCTGTAGCATTAAATCACTCAATAGAAAATTTGTTGAGTCTCATTGCTAGATATATGCTCCAATATGGCAGAACATTGACTAATAAAAAAACAAAACACATGGGCCGTTTTGGACGAGCAAAATAAAAATCCACGTCATCTTGAGTTTGTGGAGGACGCGTGATCTGTCTAATAAGAAAATGCATTCTGTTGGCTGAATTGCATTGGAAAATGTCAGGGTGGGTTATTAATCACATAGAAAAAGTCTGATGCTCATCTGCTATGACTTGCAGAGCCTCAATTTACAAATATTACGTCGACTGAGAGTTTTGATTCATCAAGTCATATTTTGAAATGCATAATACTGCAGTCTTTGCCACTGCGTCTGTTGTTGTTGATGCTTCAAGTCTGGATCTCATTTAATGGCACTATTTTATTTGGCCTCTTTAATAGTTTATAGTGAGCTGTCTATCAGTGAATTAAATCAACACAAACCTGTTCTTACCTTTCTATAAACATAAAGTGAGACATTAAGATAATTACTACAGATGGTGGGACCCGCATAGACACCTAATAGAAGGATGGTGATGATATTGAGTCGGCTTCTTCTGTATCGACGAGTGCAGCAGTCCTGGTTAATTCTGCTCAATAATTTAAGCATAAATAAACACCAGACCTGGCAGTTACTCAACAGTGTAATTATAAATGTAATTACAGAAATTAATTGCAGATGTAATTACATGCAGGTATTTTTAAAATATAAGTACAATTTAAAAACATGTATGAACACAATAAGTGCATTGTATCAAATGGTCAATCTAAATGTTTGTACAACCCGAATTCCGGAAAAGTTGGGATGTTTTTTAAATTTGAATAAAAAGAAAACTAAAAGACTTTCAAATCACATGAGCCAATATTTTATTCACAATAGAACATAGATAACATAACAAATGTTTAAACTGAGAAATTTTACACTTTTATCCACTAAATGAGCTCATTTCAAATTTGATGCCTGCTACAGGTCTCAAAAAAGTTGGCATGGGGGCAACAAATGGCTGAAAAAGCAAGTAATTTTGAAAAGATTCAGCTGGGAGAACATCTAGCAACTAGGCCCTCAGACAACACTGCATCACTCATCGGCATGATTGTGTCAATGACATTACTAAATGGGCCCAGAAATACTTCTAGAAACCACTGTCGGTAAACACAATCCACCGTGCCATCTGCAGATGCCAACTAAAGCTCTATCATGCAAAAAGGAAGCCATATGTGAACATGGTCCAGAAGCGCCGTCGTGTCCTGTGGGCCAAGGCTCATTTAAAATGGACTGTTTCAAATTGGAAAAGTGTTCTATGGTTAGACGAGTCCAAATTTGACATTCAAGACACCTAATATAAAGTGGGACCTCATAATCTTGTATCCAAAAAAAAAAAAAAAATTGCTCTTTTGGTCTTGTCGAATATCCTGTTTCACTCAAAAATATGTTTGCATTATTGCATTATTTTCTGATGAATTATGATTTTGCAGCTGAGAATCATTTGAGTTAATTCAGTGAATGATTCATTCATTCATTCACTGATTCTTACTGATAACTTGTGAAACTTTCACATTGTTTTCATGTGTAGCCAGTGAAGACAACATAATAGTAAAAAAAATGTTTTGTCATAAAGTTCAATTCAGATTGCAGCAAACCACCAAATCATTGCATCTTCAAAACCACTTCAGTTGTATGCCAAATAAAGAACATAAATGCCTTTTTAAATCAAGAAATAACAATCATAAACTACATTTATGCATAACAGATCTTCCAGGCTGATACAATAAGGGCAATTTTCTCTTAGTTATGAATAACACCATCACATTTCCTCAATAACGCTTACGCAAACCTGATTAATTAAACACCATGGCCTTTCATTTGCACTGCCATTTCATCTGTATTCCTTACTGAATCATGAAAAACCTCAAGAGATAATCCCTGTCAGGATGAGTAAAGTGTTATTCCTTCACACATTAAAGTTAGTGGAGTACAGCACTCGTTTAAAGCGTTCTTTGGCTTAAATAATCCTCCAGCCCGGTCCAATAGCCATGATTGAAATTGATGAATGAAATCGCAGAGAACAGCCCGCACGGGTCACACTTAAGGTGAGCGACGAGCTGCACTGCCGCGACCCTAATCATAACTTGCATAAATCATTGACGCTAAGAGCCACCGTCTCCATGTAGAAGGGAAGGTCCTCGGAGCTTGATTGTAACAACTGATCGCAACTAACCTCATTCAGCCGCTCATCACAGGTAGAAAGGTCTGAGATGGATCAGGGCCGTCTCCCCCTCCATCTTCAGAAGAGCCCTTCAGTGAGAGCGTGCTTCACATCAGGTCATTTTAAGATAGAGGTAGAGTGCTTATTTCCATCCACTGTTTTTTAATTACACTCCTGAAGCTTCGTTTGAAATACACATAAATGCTTGCTTTTCATTTCAGTTGGCGTTTGATGTAGGAATGTCTCTGAAGTGATCAGAAATTAAACTTATATAACCAGCGAAATAGTCTCCCAGGAAAGGTGTTAAAAATCTGGTGGCAGATTTGCTGCTGTCGAATGGATAAGCGTCTGGCTGTCTGAAGATGAGAGAGGATTGGAGAGGTTAACAGCACTGCTTGTCCTTCCTCTTTCCGTCATCTATCTACTACTTGAAGGTACTGTAAATGAGGGAGTAGAATAAAAATAGAAATACAAGGAGAAGAGAATTTTTTAATATGAAATCAAAATTTACCCTATTTATTTTACTAATAACTATCAGTGCAGTATTGCGAATAATTTATCAGTGCATTTATTGTACAAGTATTCAAAAAATTTGAAGTGCCAATCCGATATTTAGTATCGGTATTGCTCCTACAGACCTTTTTTGTTGGATTGGGTATCGGTTAGAACAAGGGTTTTCAAACTTTTAGGGCATTTTCAGACCTGTAGATTGTTTGCTTTGTTCCGAAACAGGGACCTAATTTGTTGCAATGTAGCATTTTCTTCTTGGTTCAGTTCACTTTCATAAGGTAACATTTCAAAGTGTACAAAAATGTGTTTATGGAAGTCACATGTGAGTAAAACTGTCCTCTTATTGGTCAGAGTTTCCTCTGCATCTTCCATCAAGATGGATTGAGAAGTTCGCTGTGTGATTCATCTTAAAGGGTTAGTTCACCCAAAAATTAAAATTCTGTCATTAATTACTCACTCTCATGTCGTTCCACACCCGTAAGACCTTCGTTCATCTTCGCCTCCATTGCCAGCAAGTTCTTTTTTTTTTTCAATGATGTGCGTGCTTTTGTCTTGAATGAGCAGTTCATGTATTCCCTGGGAATCAAACCCATGACACTGGCATTTCTAGTGTCATGTTGTACTGTTTGAGCTACAAGAATGTTAAAACCTTGTATGACTTTGCTTCTTCTAAGAAAAGAAAGATATTTTGAAACATTTTTTTTATTTTATATTTATATATTTTTAAAGGTTTTAGATCCGATTGACTTTCATTGTATGGACAAAATCATTCTAATGTTACAATATTTTCTTTTAGAAAGAAAGTCATACAGGTTTGGAACAACAACCAACTCACTGTTTTTTTGGGGTTTTTTTAGGTTTATTTTCGACTTCAGCCAGTCAAGTCAATGCAATAGAAAGATGTGTTGTCTTGGCAATATTTCACAGTAAACATTTTTAGCTAATCACATTCAGTTCAGACCACTACAAAGGTAAAATAATTCTTTTGAATAGGAAAAAAAAAGAAAAAAAAAACTGGATTGTGGTATAAAATGGCTTGGAAATGTCATTTCATGTTGACTTTAACTACAGATATTCACATCACCTGAACCCACATCACCTGAACTTTGGCAGTTTGATACACGCTCCAAACCACTGATTCGTAAAGCTTCGAAGCTTCATGAAACAGTGTTTTGAAATCGCCCATCACTAGATATTGTTGAATAAAGTCGGGTTTTTTTAGCGCACAAAAAATATTCCCGTTGCTTCATAACATTAAGATTGAACCACTGTAGTCACATGAACTGTTTTAAAAATGTCTTTAGTACCTTTCTGGGCATTTGAAAGTATTAATTATCTTGCTGTCAATGGAGGCCTCACTGAGCCAACGGGTTTTATCAAAAATAACTTAATTTGTGTTCTGAAATGAACGAAGGTCTTACGGGTGTGGAACGACATGAGGGTGAGTAATTAATGACAGAATTTTCATTTTTGGGTGAACTAACCCTTTAACAGCTGTTTTTAAGTACATACTCACACATAATACTTGGAACAGACTTTATGCAAAATGAAATGCAACCATAGTGTTTCTTCAGTGCCCTGTGCCATATCGAGTGTATATCCAGTTGATATTGTCAGTGCTATCCATCCTCAAAAGGGTCAAGATTTGACTATTTTATCCCCTTTTATTCAGGCAACACATTTGGAAAATAGAGTACAGTTAGATTCTTAATTTTGCAATCAAAAGATGCATACTGCTGTGTCCTGAGACACCATGTTAATTGTAGTGTTTGCATGGCAGCCTGTCTCCCTTATAATGTGTTGCTTTTTTTTTTCTCAACGTTGCAGCACAGTGTGATGTCTAATTAGCAGAATCCTGCAGAGACCTGCATGTCGTGCACAGACAATAGTACACACAGATTAAGAAAATACAACAAAAGGATTTGTGGCTTTTATGCACAAATCATATACAAGTATTTTATGGCTTTTGTGAGTAAATGATGGAATGAGAGTGCGACGTGTGCCAAAGTAGACAGAGAGAGGTTTTGTGCTTTTCTTTAACAATATCAATGTTACGGTTCAAATAATTGTATTATAATTATTCCATTGGTGTGTCAGACATGACAAAATGAGAGCTGTATTATTCTCCAGCTTTCCTTTGTCATTTTTAATTAAAGTCTTGTGGAAGCAATTATATGGACTCTCAGGTTCCCAATGTTTATGCATTTATTTTATTTCTCATCAAACGAAATGCATTTTGACAATCTGACACTGTTAAATGGAATTCAAATAGAAGTTCAAGAACAACATGTTCAATTTATCATGCCAATCACAATGCTAAAATAAACACCGCTTACCTAAATCATTCTAAGATTCTTCCAGCATCTCTGTTTTACCTGTATTTCTATAATTAGGTCCAGAGGGAATGTTTTGTTGCTGGAAGCCGAACCTGTTTAACTTCATTACATTATATGAACTTTTGAACTTGCAAGTGTGTTGTTTGCTTCTTACTGTGGTGTTCGGGAAGTTTTAATTGTTGATAAAGTGGTTGTGGTTAAAAGTGGTTGTCCTCAGAGCTGTTTAAAGGGTAATACAGTGCCGGACTACAGTAAACGAATCTGTAATTTTAAATCAGTCTTATAAGTACCCTGTCAAAGGAGGTCTATAGCCCTGGTGGATTTCATCATTTTTCTGTCAGCTTGAACTGGAATCAATAGTCAAGGCATTTGCTATGGCTGAGGAGTTGATCCTCGTCTCCATTGCTGCAATCAATAATAAGAAACGACATGGGACTCTTAGCCAGAAAGGTTCAGAATTCTGGCCTGTGGATTCTGGGCAAAGCTGCTTGTATCAGAAACTTGGAGCCAAAGGTCAGGCAAAGGAAACCAACACTTTACACAACACTGCCCAAGCGGTAAAGGTCGCAGGGTACGTGATCAGAGCAAGGGTTCAGATGTCACATAGTGGTTTTCTCTTGTAGCCATGCTGAGACCAGTGATTATACATGCCCTAAACACACAGCTATTTAATGGACTGAATGAATTTAATGGACAAATTCACACGAAATTGTCAAAAAATAGTGAGTATCCTAGTAAACATAGTCGGTTATGTCTTAAGTGAACGTTAACAGTTTACAATGTATGCGTGTGTGCAAGTGTCAAGTATCAGTATATTATCTTTGCATTCGCTCTTAAAGTGACAGCAGCCTAGTTTTCAATGTTAATCAAACAACAAAGGACAAAGAAAAAAATCACTCACTGCTCTTGACTGAATAACTTTTGTAACTTTATTAAGGATTAATCAGTTTTATTAAGGATAAAGAATGTTTAATTTATACAGTGAAGATTATGCAGTGTTATTTGCTTACTTTATTATATTTCTGTACCTGAAAACTACTGTTAGACCTACCTGAAAAACGTCTCAGGTTACGCATGTAACCATGGTTCCCTGAGAACAGGGAACGAGACACTAACAAAGAGGAGGACTCTAACAAAGAGGAGGCTGATAAATATAGGGAAAAACAGCCCGAAGCTCAAGGAGCGGAGGCCCCTAAAAATCATAATAAAGAGGGCCAACACACTCAGGAATGTCAAGGCGGCCTAAGAAAGGCAGACGCTAAGACAACACCAAGCTGGACTGAACAAAAAACCACCACCCAACAGGTCATGAGGAACTGGAGCTCAATGGAGCTGAGGTTTAAATAGAACCGCATCGCTGCAACCTAAAGGAAGGGGCTGAGAAGGCCTACCCAAAAAGAACTAAACTGAAAACTCAACCTGGATAGGAGGCTTCAGAAGTAAAAGGCAGCTAGATGATAAAATAGCTTGCCATACTATAAATCCGTTCTAAAAAAAACACTTGCTAGAAACTTCAACAAACTCTGAAAGAGAGGAAGCAAATAGCAAGGAAGTGAAAAGACATCCTTCCATAGAGCTCCAGGGCCCTAGCCCCAAAGAAAAGACATAAAAAGTACAAAATAAAAGCCCCACCAGCCTAGAGCAGTGAGCCGCGGTCACTGCAAATAAGAAAATTCCCATAGCGGGGCAGTGACCTGCTAAGCTCACCCAAGACCAACAAGAGTAGAGGCCGAATGTAAATTTGGCCTGCCATACTCCAGTAGTCTAAAAACGGCTGTGCTCAACTCAAGCACTAAGCCGGACCCTCAGAAGGAGTTCCAGAATGTGAACAAACTCATCATCGGGCCCAGGCTTCAGGCCTGATGCCAAAGCGTGTGCAGGGAGGAGGGAAGGGTACAGGGAGACAGGAGAAAAAGGAGGGAGAGGGAGATGGAAACCCCTCACGAGAGAGGGAACACTCAGCGGCTCTCAGAGCGCCGGCTTTGTATCACCTCTCTCAGATCCTGCTTTTTGTTCCTGGCATCGCGCCTTCTCTGAGACCTGCTCCTTTGAGGAGGAGGGGCTCGAGCGGCGACACTAGACCTCTGGCCCTGCCTATGATCCTCAGACCATGACGGGCCAGGTCCCCCTGGTTGCCTAGGTGCAAATTCGGTCCGGCGCGGTATACAGGACTTAAATGCTGCTGAGCGCGCCCTCACCTCCCTAAACATCCCGACCACCGCCTCGACGGAAGTCCCGAAAAGTTCAAGCGGCGAGACCGGCGCATCGAGGAGAAAACCTTTCTCTTTCTCCCCGATGTCAGCCAGGTTCACCCACAGGTGTCTCTCCGTTGCCACCATCGCCGCCATCGATCGACCGATCACGGCAGCAGTTTGTTTGGTGGCGCGGAGAGCCAGGTTTGTGGTGCTGCGCAGCTCAGCCACCGCATCAGGGGAAAGACCCTGGCCCTGGTCCAAATCTTTCAACAGGTCGGCCTGATATGCATGAAGCACTGCCATAGTGTGCAGTGCAGCACCAGCCTGACCTGCAGCCGCGTATGCCCTGCCATTCAACCGCGAAGTTGTTTTTAATGGTCTAGTAGGCAGGGCCTTCATTGATGAAGCTCCACCACCAACGAGATAGTTCGCAAACATCTCGTCGATAGGGGGCATCATTACATATCCGTGCTCTCGTATTCCCTCGACATTGGCATAGCCTGCCCAGACTGATGAATATGGGCCGAATAAGGATTTTCGGGAAGGAATGGAAGGCTCACGGGAGTTGGAGGAGTATGGCCGGAAAGAAAGCGTTCGTCTAATCTCACACGTACCACTTCTTCCCGAGTGCGTGCCCACGGCAGTTTTAATCTGCCCGAGGCGTGCTCCATAACATCCAATAACTCAACATACGCGGGGCAGGATGGTCGCGCGGGCTCAGATGCAACACTCTCACTGCCCTCAACAACCATCGTCTGCTCTTCAGTATGGCTTGGAGCCAAAAGAGCACTGTCTGCTGAACCAGAGGATGCTAGAGAAATGTTTGGCATTTCCCCATATGCGTTCTAGGACGCAGTGCGAGTTCCCTTTCGAAATGGAACTTGACAAGCATTAATTAATTTGTATCTTTATTACATAGTTTTTTTTGGGGTTTTTTGTGCTTTTGCTTGTTTGATTATTTGTTATTGTTGTATTACTGTTTGTCTTTAATAATGTTTTAAATTATATTAGTAGGCTAGTAATTTTAGCTGTCATATCGATGTTGTGAATTTTCACTGGCTGGCCTACCTAAAATGTTGGTTTCATAACTGCCTGTTTTTGCAGTTTCATGGCCGGTAAAAAATATTTATGGCCGGTAAATTTTCTTAAGCCACCGGCCATTGGCAGGTGTGGCAAAAAGTTAGTTTTAGGCCCTGCTTATAATGCAGGAAGGCTGATCGATAAAAGTGTAAAAAAGAAATGGAGATGGGCTTGGCTTAGCGAAATGGGTGAGAATGGCAAGCCTTTTAGTTCGTGGACTAAAAAAAGTTATGTAGATGGTTGATTATTTGTCAAGGTAAATATAATTTTTTCATAGACTTAAAAATAGCTTTTAAAATATGCAAACTGGCAATATTAAAGCGGTTTAAAACATCTCCCCTATACACGCTATTGGGCTCGACTATTTAAATAGTGTCGGTTAAAGGAATATGACTTGGCCTGAAAAAAAAATCAGTCAGAAAAATTGTTTTCACTTTAATCCATGAATATGCTGTTTAAGGGTTAGTTCGCCCAAAAATGAAATTTCTGTCATTAAAGGGGGGTGTAATGCTATTTCATGCATTCTGACTTATTTACACTGTTAAAGAGTTGCATTCTCATGCTAAACATGGCCAAAGTTTCAAAACACGAGTTGGACGTATGACGGTTTCAGAGAGGTTTTTTTCGAGTATGGCCTGTATGACGTCAAAAGAGAGCGGAATTCCTTGTATAGGCACTTCTCCCTGATAAGCGTGCACACACACATCACCCAGAGCAAGAGAAAGAGCACGCCCATCAACGCGCTTCGTTCGGGATACGGAAGCCGAGAGATTTTTCAACAATGGCTGTGTCCCAATTCAGGGGCTGCACCCTTTGAAGGCTGCATACATCATCGGTCTCATTTAAGAAAAATAACCATTAGATTGCAACGTAAGAAAGAAATTACAGTATTTTACACCTCACAATGAATATCAGTCAATTTTATTACAGTTACTTTTCTTAAATATGACATCCTTGATGATGTATGCAGCCTTCAAATGCAACCTCCGAAGGACGCAGCCTCCGAAATGAGACGCAGCTCCTGTTACCGAAGGAGTGTTTTTTTGGTTGTGAGGGAAAGATTACCTTTTTCAGCTTCCCAAAGAACCCAGCGTCAAGGGAACAGTGGATGAAGTTTGTTTTTCCGGGGCAGCAACGGAGTTGTGCATGTATGTTTGTTTGTTCCCAGAATTTCGGTGATGAATACTTTGTAAATAAGTCCCAGTTCGGCGCTGGATTTGCAGATCACGGGTGGTGAGTAAAACTCCATCAGATGTCTGTGTTTTGTTGGCAATCGGCGCGCAAGTGCATATAATGTAAACAACACGAACGTTTTTGTTCCCTTTGTATTTATAATGATGTCGCAGCTAGCAGACGATCTCTAAGCAAAAGCTGCGCACAATCGTGACTCTTTAGCTCCGCCCACTGCACTGACGGCAGGCACGCCTCCAGGAGCTCGGCTTTTTTCGGAAAGACTCGGTACAGCGTATCTATTTTTTATAAATATGATAAAACTAAAGACATTTCAGAGATATAGAGTAACAATGCATCCTTCATATGTACTCAAGATTAACATGAGATTGGCAGAAACTGTGTGTGATACCCCCCCTTTAAGTACTCAGCCTCATGTCGTTCCACATCCATAAGACCTTTGTTCATCTTCGGAACACAAATTAAGATATTTTTGATGAAATCTGAGATGTTTTATGTGACCTTGATATTGTGGACAAAAATGTTCAATTATTAAAAGGAATGAAGCAGTGTTGTTATTTTTTTTTCCCCAAAAAATAATAATAAATGTAATTAAAAATAAATAAATAAATAAAAAAATCTTCATTATGAATATATGAAAATATCTGCTTAACTCTAAAATTGTCATATGGTGTAACCATCAAAAATTAAAAGAAAAAATAGAAGATATTTTACTTTCACCTTGAATAGATATGAGTATACACTAGGGGTGTAACGGTGAATGTTCATGCAGTTAGACAACGAATATAGTCAGTCACAGGCGATCCACACTCCAATCCAAAAGGGGACGCGCACAGTAATGCTTTTTAACCTAACCTATTTTAACCAGCATTAACTACCAATAATCACAATAAGCTCTGTGTTTTGTTACTTTCGATAAGAAACAAAGTGCCATCTTTCAATTTCTGTCCATTTTATCATGAAATTCAAACAATAAATGCCGTTTTGATGCTTTTTGATGTGGCGTGACAGATCGCTGTATAGGCGCCTCAGTTCAAACGGCGGCGCAAGTGAACGCGATCATCCCTTCCTCTTCACTACTACAGAATGAACATGAATGAACATGAAGGTATGTTAAAAGATACAGTACAACTTACTGAAAAGTATCATATCTCGTGTATTCGCTCAATCAATGTTTCAACCGCGGAAAGATGTCAGTAAAACAGTTTGTAAACAATATGTCACATAGTATTACATTTACCTCAGAAAAGCCATTCAGTGTCAACAGCTTGTTAGTACGCTAGAGAAATGAAATGTTTCGCTAACTATATGCACTACATTAGCCTATATATTAATTATATTTTACTTAACCTGTTAATGTAAGGTCTAAATAAATCCGTCATTAAAACAATGTATGACAGCCACTGTGTAAATGATTATATTTCAACAATGAATTGGAGAAACAGAAGTTAATGCAAAAACTGCCTTATGTGTAATTTACATGCTTACAATACATACATTTTTTTTATTATTATTATTTGAGTGTTGATGATTATATCTAAAAATAAATAGCAACTGAATTTAATATTTTGGGCTCTGTTGTTAATTGCAACCTTTATTATAGTAATATGCAAGTAAGGGCTCCCTAATAGTTTACAGCATTAGCAGAGATATTTTTTTTATCCTTAAGAAAATTTTAATTATAACTGAATAAATTTAAAGACAGAGACACAGTTGGTTCAGTAAAACATTGTTTAATAAAGAAAAGAGAAAAAATTGTTTTGTTTTCTCACCCTGCTGTACCGAACCCGTACCGAACCGTGACTTCAAAACCGAGGTATGTACCAAACTGTCATTTTTGTGTACCGTTACACCTCTAGTATACACATCTTAAACATTTTTTTTTAAAATGTATTTCACAATAAGTATATATTATTATCATTATGTATTTATTTATTTATTTATTTACAAATATCATGAGGGTTTTCAAGGATCCTCTCTATGATATCATGTCCTGTTTTATGTGAGCTTGATTTGCAGACCAACAATTGATAAAAGCAATAAAGCATTTTCTTTTTCCTGAAAAATAATTATAATTTTAAAAATATTTTTATTCATTATGAATATGTACTATGGATTTATGAAAATATCACTCACTCCTCTGTAAAAAAGTGTGTTCTTTCATCAGAATTCTGTCTATCCAAAAGTAATAAGTATGCATATCTAGTTTTCTTGCTACTAAGTGCCTTAAACAAAACTCTTGAGTACCTTTCAAGGACCTGATGCCAGTAACCAAACTCTGACAAATCCAATAATCCTTCATCAAAAGCGCTCATTGTATCAACCCGGTACCTTGTAAACGCAACTTAGTTTCCCAGTGCCAACTCTTGGGAATTGAGTAAAGCCAGCCAATCAGATTAGAACTGCCGATTTTCTGCCAGTGCTTGCCAGTTTTGTGTGCAGTATGCGTCAGATGGCCAGTGAACGGACTGTGGGCGATCTGTGGGTGTGCTGTCTGAGGCTGAGTCTAATACTAGAAAAGCCTGTAAGAGGAGAAATCCATGTAACTTTGAAATCATATACAGTAAAAACAGTTACTCTAAACAGTTTTCGTGATTTAAACTCATCCGTTTTATAGCAAGGTAGCCAGTGTCATAATCTGTCATACTGTTTACTAAGGAGAGATAAGGGGGCTTTTAGTTTACATTTTCTGACCTGGGAGAGGCCTAGTAGATTTTTATCTAATGGAAGTACAACCTCTTTCACTCAGACATGGCCACAGGCAGAGTTGGGTTACCTCCTGATGAAACAGCATAATGTGTCCGCAAGCACTCAAATCCACCCTGTACTCACTTTATAGATTTCTGGCCACAGGATAAAGTTTATGCTGGAGCCAGGATACAGTTTCAGGAATGTCACGGTTTATTTATTTATTTAATTTCTCCATGAACCGTTTGGAGTCATCTGTTTTTTCCAGGGAGACCAAAAAGACATTCTGTTTGATTCGTTCAGTCCTATAGAACAGCATAAATTCAATACATTGGGAAAGAATGCGATGAATTGGATGCAGACAATCAAATCTGGGGCACCATGGAGACCGCACATTCACTGTCATTCCAAAACTGCAGGAAATGGGTCAGTGGTGCACGAGGGTTAAAAGTAAATGAATTCTTGGAGGAGAGTCAACAGTAATTCCGGGGATGGGGTTTACGCTGGGCTTATTGATAAATCTGGCGATTTCTCTTCTCTGAGGTGCCAGTCGCTTTCACCTGGTGTGGCCTTGAAAAAACACAAAGCATTATGGGTAGCTAAGAGCACCAAACTGCACGGATAGCGTCACCTGTCATGGCAGGATAGTAATTTATTAGCATATTTTATCTGTCTCTCATTTTTCTACTTACCTCGGCCCATTTTTCATATATGAGATATTTTGGAAAAGCAATAACCTCATTAGAGAAAAGCTGCGGGGATCTGGCACCAACCCTGTATGATATTTCAGCAAATGTAAATTAAAAGCTCTTGTTCTAATTTAACAATTTACAGAATGACTTGACAAATTGTGCACCATCTGTGATCCTCATTTAAATATGTTAAAAAAAAAAGAAAAAAAGAAAGATAATTCAGATAATAATTTCAGACTTTGTTCGAAAAATAACAACTATAATTGTTTTGACTTGTCCCTACTAACTTATATATATATATATATATATATATATTAGGGCTGTCAAAATTAATCTGTTAACGCATGCAATTATTTATTTTTTATTTATTTATTTTCAGTTTAATGTGTTAAAAATATTTAACGAATTTAACACAGCATCCGTTTTTTTTCCCATCACAATTAGGCTAGCATTAAAGCCCCAATATACTTCAAACGAAATCGAAGAATGAACTGATGTGACGTCATTTCAAACAAAATCAGGCCAAAGCGAAGTTTGTTTTGTGTTCGTTTTGGGAGATCGAAACGGCTTGCCAAAGCCAACTGTAAGGAAAAGTTCGCTCCAGCTGCAAAACACCTTTGTACTACCATTGGTCCATGACAATAACGTAACAGGAGGTGTGCACTGAGGCTCCGCCTTCTTCCACGCGGAACTCTTCTCTGATTCATTTCATCTGTTGAGTCCGTCGAGGTGAGATCTCCACTGGTGAAAACATGAACACACTGGATAGCCGCTTTATAGTAGAAAATGAAGTTGTGCTTCTGATGAAATGAGGCACTGACACTGTTTTTCATGTTTGATACTGTAAAGCTGCTTGCTTTTAAGCAATCTATTGAATAAAATGCCATATAAATAAATGTGATGTGACACTGGCATGCAAATTTGCAGAGCTCGTGCTAACATACCCATGCAGGGCTGTCACCAGAACATATAGAATGGGGGGGCATTTCGTTTTCATAGGGGGGCACACATTTTTATGATCTGAGAAACAGACTTTCACCAAAACAATAACATCCAATATTTATTATCACTGAAATAGACAAAGTTATTTTGCATTATCCCTCTATACTTCACAAAATGTGTATTTAAATCGGAAGCGTATCTCCTTAGACTTTCCGTGGAGTTGGTTTACATACGATGGTTTTGGCATGACAGAAAGCGCGCAAAGGGTGCTCCCTTTATAATCACAAAAAATCTCACTCATCTTATTTCATCACAAAATCGAGAAGTTCTGTAACAATGAATGAAACTGACTGCACAATGAATCTCTTTTTTACATAATTGTTTGTTATAATGAGGGGATATTTGCCAGCTTGCAGAACTCAGAATCCACTCGCCGTTCAAAACGCAAGAGTTTTCGTTCAGTGCTATCTTAAACACCTCTGATTGGTCATTGCGTTCAAGAAGTCAACAGATATGTTTGTGATTGGCTACATTGCTCAACGCTGCAAAAACACGTTGTAAGCCTTGTCGTTCTTCAGAGCGCAAACACAGATAGGCACTGGATCGTTTGCCAAATATGTTTTGCCAATATGCTAATATTACGGTGAAAACTGATCCTAGAACAGTAGTTTATGTGCAGCTTTTCCCTCTAAAAGCAATCAAAAGCAGCAGCAGGTAGGCAGTTTTTTGAGTGAGAAAATTTCACACTAGTCTCAAGTCCGTGGTCAGGGGAAGGTAAGCCTCGTCCAGCCACTCCGCCTAATTTCTGATTCATATTTCTGAAGATAATGTGTTGTTTAAAGTTACCGTTGTAGAGATTAGTGTTCCTGTGAGCTAAATGCTGCTGAAGACATTTGGTTATGGAATATGTGAATGCCCAAATCCACAGAAATAAGGATTTTTCTATCACTCGTAAGTTTGCTGAATGACCATACGATTGGAGGGGCACGTTGTGTCATCTGGGGGGCATTGGACAAATGCATGCCTGCATATGCTATTTAATATCTTGAAATAACGAGATATTATGTCGAAATAACGACTTATGTCGAAATAACAACTTAATGTCTCGAAATAACAAGATATTATGTCGTAATAACGACTTATGTCAAAATAATGACTTAATATCTCGAAATAACGAGTTATGTCGAAATAATGACTTAATATCTCGAAATAACATATTATGCGTAATAATGACTTATGTCGAAATAATGACTTAATATCTTGAAATAATAAACTATTATGTCGAAATAACAAGATAAGTTTTATTTTTCTTTTTTTCCTCCCTACCAAAAGTTTTCTTTTTTTTTTTTTTCCACCATGCGGTTCAGGGCTTCTGTATCATTCATAAAAAGATGCCATTAAACAAATATTTAAAATATACTGTCTTTAAGTGGTTTCTGCATCAATTTGGAGAGTAATTGTGAAATTATTACAAAATGAAAATATTAAAAACGCCAATGTTTTTAATCGTGATTAATCAGTATTGAATTCTGTTTTTTAAAAAGAATATTGTCTTTTCATTTCTCTTTTCTGGTCTGTCTTAATCGTTGTGCCGTTTCGTTTCATAAGGTATCACAAGTTTTATTCACTGTGGAACTGATTGCTGTGTGGTAATCTGCTTGCACATATTGCCTTTGGCATTGCTAATGTGTTGTGCGGCAGTTTGTCTTATCTCCCAATCCATGTAATTCTCACCCGTGAGTGTCGAATCATCCCGAGAGAGTTCAATCGTGTGCTTAAACTCCACAGATTCTGCGTTCCTGACAGAAAGCTTACCGATCACACTCGTCTACTGCAGACAGATGATGCGTGATGACTATTACAAGATTGCATCAGATTTGAACATAATTAAAAACATGTTCAGCCAGAGGGAATTGGTCTGCAATTATTTCTACATTTGTACAGAAATAAAGAATAACAGGAATGCTCTGACAGTCATGTTTAACTCTTCAGGCAGAGTGTAATGGGATGGAATAGAGGCATTTATCCACTAAACTCATCATACTCTTATCACAATCCTGCTCCATTGTTAACCTCGAGATACAGTGGTTTCAGAAATGCATTAGGACACTTAATGCAAGTATCATTGCATTATCAATCCAAGTGTTTTGATACTTTGATCTAATACAATGACATTTACATGTTCTGTTCAAGTGTGACTTAAGTGTCCAAATAGTTTTGGGTCCAGGTTTTATCAATCACTTATTTACACCAATGGATTAAAACATTTGAGTTCCAACACATTCAGAATTTGTCATTTCAGAAAGTGAGTCATGCATGTGATCTAATACTAACAGCAACTGTGTTTATTTATTTATGGCCTTTTTGGCCACTTTTATTGATAGGATAGTGGAGAGAAGAGGGAGGAATGGAATCTGGAAATATTGCAAAATTGATTTAAACTCAAATCACCCGTATGAATGCCACGGCTCAATGCACCGGAGCACATGCGCTAGCTCCACTGCACCTATAACCCATACCACAGCAAAATGCTATAATGATTTATTTATGAAGTTCATAAATAAAATATTATAAATAATAAAATGATATTAAAGGGTTAGTTCACCCAAAAGTGAAAATTCTGTCATCATTTACTCACCATCATGTCGTTCCAAACCCGTTAGACCTTCGCTCAACGTTCAAACGATGATAGAATTTTCATTTTTGGGTGAACTAACCCTTTAAACCTAATAAATTAAATAATTCATATGACATTTTAAATTAAAATGGTCATATTAAATTATAATTTAAAGTATTTCTCAATTAAGTAAACATTTCAAGTAATTATGTCAAGTAATTATTCAATTAAACAGTCAAACAGTGAGTAGTTTTCTCTTTTTCTTATCAGTATTTTTGTTTGATTAATATTGTAACATCCCAACCTGAGGTTCCCCCTCCTAACCACCAGAATATTGAACTTTCTTCTCAGTTCCTGTCACATGTTTATTAATTCCTATTCAAGTAGCTTGGTCCCTTCTGTACCTTGCAAAGGATTGTTTGCCTTGGCTGCAATTCTGAGTGTTTGATTATCTTCCTTGTTCTCTCGTTTCTCTTGGACTTGTGTATTAAATTTGGTTGCCTATTTGGACTGCTTTCTTGGTGTTTGACCCTGGACTCTGTAACCTGGCTTACGAACCTGTTATTCACCCTGTTTCTACAATAAATCTCTGCTTATGGATCCACTCTCCCTTAGTCTACTATGTTAATGACATATAGACAGTGCAGTCACATTAGTGAAACTTAAAGGGTTAGTTCACCCAAAAATGAAAATTTTGTAATTTATTACTCACCCTTGTGTCGTTCCACACCCGTAAGACCTTTGTTCATTTTCGGAACACAAATTAAGATCTTTTTGATGAAGTCTGAGAGGTTTCTGTCTCTCCATACAGATCCAACGCAACTACCACTCCAAGGTCCAGAAAGGTAGGAAAAAGACATCATTAAAGTACTCCATGTGACTCCAGTGGCTTAAACTCAGTTTTATGAAGTGACATGAGTGCTTTGTTTGTGCAAAAAAAAAAAAAAAAACATAATTTACCACTTTACTTACAAAAACATTAATCTGCAACGCACGTTCACGAGAGCATTACGACGCATGTGTTTTGTGTTCACGCAAGAACTGTCATTGTTGCGTGAACACGCTTTGGACAATATTATTTTGTAAATAAAGTGGTAAATTATGGTTTTTTGTTTGTTTGTTTTGGTTTTGCACAAACAAAGCACTCACGTTACTTCATAAAATTGAGTTTAAGCCACTGGAGTCACATGGAGTACTTTAATGATGTCTTTTTCCTACCTTTTGTTAGGCTGCATAGATTAGGTCAGCTGGAACCAGGAACACTTCCCATAACACCTGATGTACTTGCTACATCATAAGAAGAATGGCGTCTACACTAATATTAGTCTCTCTCTGTTTATTCCAAGGTTTGCCGCAGCCTGCCAGATCCAGGCCGTATCCAGATGAGATGAAGGACCTGCATCTAGACATGATGATAACGCAGCCCTGATGTTTCAACTAATCTGTGAAGGCCCATTTCCCTTTCCTTTCCCTATGTTTAGATAAAACGTTATCAAAATTATTCAAGTTCGCATAGATCCGCGGACACAACTAATTTTTCTGTATTATGCGGACCAGTAAAGTAATTTGGCAAATATCACTTTTTTAAAAAGACCAAGCTTCTGCGCACATACACACTCAAACACGCAAACCTATAGACTAAACACGTAAATGAACGGCAAGAATGCATTAAAGGTATTCGGTTTTCAGTATCGAAAGGTGTCATTTAAGCGGCCCCTAAAGTAATAATTAACAATTTTTACAATGGAAATGATTCAATCAAAAACCAACTTTAGCTCGATAAGAATTTTCCTATTGTCACTGTGAAGCTGCTTTGAAACAATATGTATTGTGAAAAGCGCTATATAAATGAAGAAGAAGATGACCTTTCTGGACCTTGAAGTGTTAGTTGTGTTGGATCTGTATGGAGAGACAAAAACCTCTCAGACTTCATCAAAAAGATCTTAATTTGTGTTCCGAGGATGAACGAAGGTCTTATGGATGTGGAACGACACGAGGGCGAGTAATAAATGACAGAATTTTCATTTTTGGGTGAACTAGCCCTTTAAGCTAAATTTGTCAGAGAAAACTTGGAAAAGCCAATTTCAAACTAAGCAGCTTTTTGTTGGTCAATACGGCAGGACCAACTTGATCCCGTTGTGAAATGTTTTGTTTGTCATTAGGGAAAAATCCAACGCTATCTCACGACCAATTCATACGTATTTTACGAGGTGGCTAATTCGTACGAATTCGTACGACCTCACTCGTACAAATTCATACGATTTGTCTAAACCCCAGTGATGGGTAGGTTTAGGTGCGGGGTTAGGGGTAGGTCATTCGTACGAATTCATACAAATTTGGCAACTCGTATAATAAGTACGATTTAGCAAAAAAACATACAAATTCGTACGAGTGAGGTCGTACGAATTCGTACAAATTAGCCACCTTGTAAGAATAAGTACGAATTGCCGTGAGATTGGGTTGTAAAAATCATAGTCGACCCGGTAATATGGATATTTTAATTCCCTTTTCAAAAGGAAAACTGTTGTTTCATGTTCTTGAGCAAAATGTCTAGTTTGTCCATTGTGAAATCTGCATAGGGAAATCTTTCGCCTTCAAGCGAAATTTGCGATCACATGGATTGCTCTCTTTTTTTTTATATTAAATTTGCAGAACAACGGTGAATGTCATTTGGCTGCATTTACACCATAAGATCTAATGCACAGATTGGATATTTTGACACAAATCAAGTTTTCTATTGACTTAAAACATAAGTGAATATTTACTTCGACCAGAACAAGAATTTTGACCAAAAAGTGCATTTCACAATATTGAAAGCACATAAAAATATTAAGCACATAAAACAAATATTCGCCATTGGGACTTTTTTTTTTTTCAACAGGTTGGACCGTAACCACATGTAATTCTCTCCAAATCAATGAAATGCTGTTAAGAAGCAATGTGCACCCAGGAGATAAAGGCTAGTTGTTGTTCTGCTATTTTCAGGTGAATGTTTGCATACACCCATTTCCCAGAGTTCTCCACTGGGTGTAAGTGAGCTGGCACATTCAATAGAAGACCAAAGCATGTTTCTCTTTCATTCCGTCTGAATCCAGCCATTTCCTCAGCCTCACACTCGCACAGCTTCTCTCAAGAGACCAGAGTGGTTCAATCCTGGATGATTCTCTTTGAATTCACCTCACACACTTCTATTTTCAGGGCCCACCTATGTTCAGCACCTCTAAATGGCTTTGGAAGGTTTGAAAATAAAAACATCAATATGTGTGGGTCACAAAGTCAGCCTTATTTTGAAGGCACAGACTTTTTACCGGATCAGCCATGGCGCCATGGCGTTTCCAGTGTGCCTTCATTATTGATAGCTGGTAATTGTTATGGTTATGGAATATAATTGCTGTAATGATGATGATGATGATGATGACGACATTAAGAACTGTGATGAATGGCCAAAAGCCCGCAGACAAACGTCATGCCAGATAATGATGTTTAACACTAATGAATCTGCTGGTGTGACACCTAGGCCGCGTGTCGCTGGTTCTAGCAAGTGTGACACTGCAATCTCCCGCTCCTTCCTCTGATGATAAGTAGAAGTCATTAGGTTGTCATCAAAGGGGAAGGACATTCTCCAGTCATCCTTCGTCTGCTTCTCCTTAATTGTGTCTATTTTTAGCTGCTGGTTGACAGCAAAGACATTTCTCTCATTTACTGCCATCACACTGAACCGCCATTGCGCTTAACAAAACATTTAAGGTAAGAGCGGCCCTGATTACTTAATGCATGTGCTGTATAAATGACTGATTCTTTTCCTTATATGGTTTTGTGACATTGAAGTTTCTACCTGAATGATTTTATTAAACAGATCTGACTCTGAATTGTGTTTGATAAGGCACTTTTGAAGTGGAATATATTAATGAGACAAATTGCAATGCTGCCTGGCAACCACAAACGACCCTCAGTTAGGCCAGTTTACTAAATTACTTGGCAGAGGAATTGTTTATTCCAATTTTTAATATTAATTAGTGCTGAAGCTAATTACGACAATGGATTACTTTGATTTCGTTTTTCTTTTCATTGGATAAAAAAGCCTAATCTTTTTCTTGTATGTTATTGAAAAAAGAAACCTTACTTTGCCCAGTGTTTTCCTTCTAAACAAAGTGTGAATTGAAGACTATAAACACGTATAAATGTATGAATGTGGGCTATACAGTATGCATATACTATACATGGTATTGTATAATTTTGCAGATTGCTTATCTATAATTAAACAACAACACAGTTTGAAGCAGTAGAACACACACACACACACACACACACACACACACACACACACACACACGTCTATATTACTAACAGGGGACAGTCACTCTACACTCGCCAAGAGGGGACCAGTGTTTCTGGTCATTTTGAAGAAACAAAAAATGACATACACGATTGTCTTTTAAGGTCTTTTTTTCATAATATAACTTCAAATATGCATTTTTTTTAATTTTAAAAAAATATATATATATGCCAAGACGGGACCTGACCGATGTCTACCTATCCAACATTGCTTGAGGAAAGATCATTTGAATCTGTTTTTCATACAACGGGGAAAACAATACCGTCTGTCAGACGGCAACAGTTCAAAAGCAGAGGCGAGAGGATGCCTCTTATCATTCACAATATTATTTGCCTTATTTAACACTCTCTTTATAGATACTTTCTATGCATGGTTACATAGTCTTGATAGCATTTCCATACCAACAAATAATACAGAATGTCATAACACTTTCAATGAAAACATCAGAAGCATTCTGTTGTGGACATTACAGGAAAGTAATTTCTTTAAGAAATGCATTCTTTGTTGTGGCTTCATACTTACAGTATATGATCAATCCACATATCCCATTTAAGCTTATTGTCAAGTACACCAAGATATTTATAATTTTTTGACTGATTGTCCCACTAATTAAAACATAATTTCTGCTCTCTAAAATCAATAGACATTTCCTTTGTTTTGGAGATGTTTAGAATGAGATTTGATTTTTTTGCACCAATTTAAAAAGAATTCAAGGACTGGACAGTGTTCCTGCCGCCCATCATATTAAGGGTACATTTACACGACACTGAATTAAAAAACAAAAACAAAAAAAACAATTTTTTCTTCGTATACTCGACAACGCTGTCAAAATGATCCCTGTTCACACAGATCCACGAAAACGACAAAAAAAAAACGCAGTATATGCATGCCAGGTCAGTAGTTGGCGATGTCACTTTGTAACGAAAGACTATGTGCCTGCGCACATATGCATTCTTTTACAGAGCACTCGCGCCAAACACACATGCCTATAGACTGAACATGTAATACGCATGTGTATGTCATCATTTTCACAGATTCGCCTTTGTGTTGACAACAGTATCTTTTTCAAAAACGTGCACTTTGAAACACGTTTTCAAAAGTTTGTGTTTTCAGGCCCCCAAAATGTTGTTGTTGTGTAAATGAACAGCCAAAATGCATAAAAAGTTTTTTTGTTTTTATTGAAAAAGATGATGTGTAAACAGCGCCTATGACTCACTGAAGCAGTGTCATCTGCATACTTAATAATATATATGCCTAATCATAGTAATGTTAATTAAGTTAATTAAGTTATTCATAAGTAGTTGAACAAGAGTTAGTATATGCAATAAATAGTATTGGTAATAATCCCTGCGGAAATCCTTTCGAGTTAATCAGTTTATCAGAAATAGATAGATAGATATATTGCTAAATGTAAAGGCAACCAACCAGGTGTCACACTTTACCATCTAATGGGGAACCTTTTTTTTTTTTTTTCTTTTTTCTTTTTTTTTTTTTTTTGGACATCAAAACTCAAGATTTTATATTTACATACTGCATTGAAAAATGTTCAGTTGGCTCAATTAAATTATGTGAACTGAATGTCTTTTAACATTGACTCTTTAGTTGTTGAACCAACTGAAGATTTTCAATGCAACAATAAACGTAAAAATGTTTGACATCCAAAATCTTATTTCAGTGTTTTTTTTTTTTTTTTTTGTTGTTTTTTGTTTTTTATGGCAAGAACTACGTTCTAAATCAAGCAGACATGGCTCTTTAAGGTAACAATTGCAGGTCAACACATTTTACAATGAATAGTGATTTTGTTGTTTGATGGTAAAGTGCGACACCTGTATGGTTGCTTTGCCATTTCTTACCATCACAAACACACTGTAAAGATTTTGGAGGTCAGATTTCAAATCTCAAGACTTGCTGCATTGAACATGTTCAGTTGTCTCAAGTAAATTATGTGAACCGAATGTATTTTAACACTGGTACTCAAGTTGTTGAACCAACTGAAAATTTTCAATGAAACATAATTACATCAATATATAATTTTTTTTTTTTTTTTTTTTTTTTTTTTTTTCTGTCTCTGTGACTTTCTCACTGCATCCCAACACCTTGTTCCTAAATAGCCAGGAGGCCTTTCTGTGTGGAGTTTGCATGTTGCATGTTGCTGTGTCTACGTGAGTTTTCTCCGGTTTTCCCCACAATTCAAAAACATGCAGTATAGGTGAATTAGAGACGTTAAAAATTGTCCATCCATGAGTGTGTGAGAGAGAGAGTCTCAAGCCATGTAATGGGGAGGGGATGGGGGAAAGACCTGGTGATCTACCCCAAAAAAAACATAGCCAAGAAAATTTATAGATAGTGTAAGGCAAGCGATAGCCCATAGAATCACCAAGAGTTGGATACGACTGAAATGGTTAATGAATGAAATGAATATAGCTAAAGGCTAAGTGTTAGCTACATGTTCTCACTCCAGTAAAGTATAATGATATGCTAAATAAAAGCGCTCCATTTAGCAGTTGATTGCAATAATTTATTATATATTTTACAATAGAAAAGCTATCTATAGTGAAAGCTTGTTTAATGGTGTTTTGTGTCATTGGACACAGTAGCTTCTCTACCTCAACGAGTTACACAACTCCAAGAGCATCCACACTGACTTCATAAACAAATGTGTCATGAAAAAGAGTTTACTTTTTTTTCACTTGGGATTTTAGATGTTTGCAAGCAAGCTCCTCATAAGGGAATTTTACTAGGTGTTCCATAACAAGAAGCATGGTGTTTAAAGATTAGATATCAAGCCACTTTGGGCCAAATGATACATGTGTGGCCCCAAGGATTGCTTTTTATCTCCTGTGTTATGTCATTGTATGCTTACAGTGGGCGGCATTAGTCATAACAATTGAGTTCCTACTGTATTTGGGTTATGAGGGAGGTCTACAGGGACAGAGATGTAGTGTGTGCTGCAAAACAAGTTTATATAGCCATGTACACATGCACTGCAGAGTTTTGGGAGTCACATCCTCTTTTATTT
This sequence comes from Mylopharyngodon piceus, assembly GCA_039654765.1. NCBI lineage: Eukaryota > Metazoa > Chordata > Actinopteri > Cypriniformes > Xenocyprididae > Mylopharyngodon > Mylopharyngodon piceus. The sequence continues at coordinate 7,719,541 of CM077458.1, read as the reverse complement.
GCAGGAGTGAATCCCTCCAAGATGTACAAATGTGTGTACAAGTAGTGATTTCTTCCTGACATAGTGAAACCATAGCCAATATTTGAATGTATTATATATATATATAATGTATTATATATATATATATATATATATATATAATGTATTATATATATATATATATATATATATAATAGAACGATGCCAATAGTTTAACCCCATTTTAACGAAATTAAGATTAGTATTAACTCTTTGCCCGCCATTGACAGAATTTTCCAGCTTTCCGTGTTTTCACCGTTTTTACAGTACGGGACGCTATTACACAACTTCTAGTTGTGCTTATTCATTGCTTATGCATGTTGTAGTCTTTAAAGAAAAAAATTTTTTGTTTAAAATGTTCCCTTTTTTTGATGAAACTTACCCACATGCATGAAGCTAGATTTTTTTTTTCTTTATAAAGAAGAGTTTCCATTCTTTCTTTTGATATATTGCATGTTCAGATATTCATACAACAAAATATTCTGGGCCAATGGAAGTAAAAATGATCAAAAATGCTGCCCGTGGCTGTCAAATGTAAAAAAAAAAAAAAAAAAAAAAAAAAAAAAACACTGACGGGGAAGGAGTTAAGTGCTATCATCCATCAAATGTGTTTTACTGTGCTCTGTTTTATGTATACTCATTAAGCTGCTGCTTTAAAAGTATAATGAAAATGCAATTGTTACAACCTGAATTTTTCATGAGTAAATTCAGTTGTAGAATGCAGTTGTCACTCCTGTAAATTACCATATGTACAGAACAAGTGTAAAAATAAACTACTCACAAGAGGAGTGACAACCGTATTTAGCTGCAGTGTGAACGTGGCTTACAGTGTATATATTTGGGTCATTATATGCCCTGTGAAATTAAATCCATGAATGAATGAATGAATGAATGAATGAACGAACAAACAAATTTGTGCATAATGAAAATTAAGATTATTTTAGGAACACGATTTTGGAAATTGTTACTATTTTCATGTATATAAAATAATCATTACTATAAAAATGATTCTCACTGATGTAATGGGGATAATCTTGACAGTTGTTAAAAAAAAAAAAAAAAAAAAAAAAACTTTAAAAAATGCAAAAATGTACTTAATTAACTTAATTTCAGTAATGCAAAAAAATACAGCAATGTCAATGCAAAAACAAACTGGTCACCATGGAAAAAAAAAAAAATAAAATAGACTTAATTTTCTTTATTCAAAATGCAGTTTGTTTTATAATTTATTAATAATTATAAATAATTATTTTTTTAAATTATTTATAATTTATAATTTCCCCCTTATCTAGTCTGAATAAAGACTTATTGATCCTTTAGCAGATATCTCAAAACTATTGCAAATGGCAGCTATTATCACTTGATCATGATCAGATGATTATGTTACAACGCTATAGTCTGTATGGGACACAAGAGACACTCCAGGAATGGTTTCCAAATAGAGGAATTCAAATGAAGTCCACGCTCTCCTCCACCACCAACACTCCTTCCTGCAGTGATCATAACTACACCGCACCCAGAGCGGCTGATATCTATCCTTCAAACCCCCACACCTACCCCATTTTCCCATTACCCTCTTATGCGGGAAATTACTGTGCCATTCTATCACTCCTGGCAATGGAGCCCGTATCGATCCTCTCCAAAATGCTTTAATCTTCTTTATCCATAGATCTCATCCAGTAAGAGATGTGATTTGAAGGTGATTATTGAGATTTGTCTAAATTTACAGTTACGTGCTGTTGCGACTTATTATTTTTACCAATAAAAAATCATTATTATACTTAAAGTCTTTGTACATTTTCATTTAGGGTGACTGGTGTGGGCAGAGAGAGTGATGTGCTGGATTTTTTTCAAGGGAGTTAGGAGGAAAGTCACTTTTATCTCGTTGTGAACTTTGGTGAGGCAAACATTCATTTAACTCTGGAAAAAAGGCATCTCTGAAAGTTTTGCATCTTATCTGAAGCCAGTTACTAATGTTTAGAGAAGAAAAGTGAAGGCGTGAAATACAGAGTGTTTGCACATTTTATTAATATTAATTTGACTGAAAAACTCATTAAACCTTACCAAAGTTTTAGATTACATTTCATAAACATACCCTGCCACACAGCGTGACTTCATTAATATTATGCAGTATTTCGTAACGGCAACATAATGATCTAGATAGAACTGGCGCTGTTCTTTTTTTATTTACTGAGCCTGTCTTTTGGCTGAACTTTAGTGGACACTTTTGTACATGTTTCAGTCACATTAAAGATGCACTGGGAATATTTTTGACTTGATATTTAGTATGTCTTTAGTATGGTTAAAATGTGTTACTAAAAAAAGAAAAAGAACTGATAGATTTATGAATACATGTCACATGACAGACATCATTCAGGGACACACAGGGCAACATTTCCCATCCTCTTCACTATTTATAGATGCCATTGTCAGATCTGTGTGTTGTGTGTACCCTTGACGCTCCCATCTGCCTTCTCCTTTTACCCCCTAAAGTGTTTTTCTCCCTCTTGTCTTGGTTCTTTCTCATACCAGCCTTAAAGCTAGAAAGTTTCATAGGTTACATTCTACATTGACTAGCCCACAGCAGCAATATTGTCTATCACCAGTTGAGTAGTGGAAGACAGGTGTTTAATTCAGAAGTGTGTACCAAAGACTTTATATATACAGATATACGGTGCACTCTTACTATGACTGGGAGAAAGTGCAATGTGCAATATGGTGGAATAAGTCTCAGCTTCTAAGTAAAAGAGCCAATCGCCAAATGATAAAGTCATTGCGTCACTGCAGCTGCCTTTAAAAGCTCTGTTTGCTATAGAAACAGTCAGTGTTAAACGCACGCTTATGACTGCACGTGCATTGGCTGGTAGAAACAAAATGTATGAGGCAGCTGTTGTCAGATTTCATTGGTGATTTTAAATATGAAATTTAATCATAAGCTTAGTGAACAGCTTTGGAGAATTTGATGTTTCCCCATTTAAAGAGATAGGAGCTGCACTTGCATGCCTGAAATAGCTGCCTGAAAGGCGTTTTCAAAGATGGCCGTCGAGTGAAATGACTTGCCTGAAAGGGACTTTGGCGTGTACTAGCACACTACTCTTACTATTTTTATATCATTATATGGCAGAAATACAGTAGCAAGGGTAGTATGCTGGTATGTGGTTCTGAATTCAGCAATTGCGAGTGTCATTATAATGCTGCACTGATGACGCAATTTTGTAGGCCAACTCAGAAGTTTGCATCACCCTGGTTTCCTTGACAAAAAGCCAATAGGACTTTTCCATTGGCTTTTGGATTATTGCAGAATACAAGCTCTCTGACCAACAAATGTTTATAATTCTTACATGTTCTATTAAGATTATCTTCACAAATGAACACAACTTTCATGAATTTTTATGCCTAAATAAAGACAATTCCAAAAGTAAAAAGATAAAGCTAGGCTATAAACAAACTACACCACAGTCGTATGTCTTCAATGTCACCACCATTAAGCTTTTGGTGAAACTCTTTCCATATTTATTTAAAAACTACAAGTAGGAAAGTTTGAGTTTAAATAGGTTACAAGAGCATGATTATAAAAACAATGAGGCTGTGAAAGTGAGACTAGTGAGTAGATGAGTTTACCTGTTCAGATGATGATGTCCCAGACAACCTCTGTAGTCCCATTTAACCACTTGTTAGCAACCCCCTTTTTCAAGACACGTTAAAAAACTTTTAAAAAAAAATTGCAGGTGGGGTGTTACTGATGTATGGAAGCTTGTTCCACCACTAAATAAAATAAATAAATAAATAAATAAATAAATAAAGACAATTGCGACTTTTTATCTCACAATTGTGACTTTTTTTTTCTCATAATTGTGAGTTTGCATCTCACAATTCTGACTTTTTTCCTCAGAAATGCTAATTATAAAGTCTGAATTTTTCTCGTAATTGCGAGTTTATCACGCAATTCTATGGCAAGCCGTTTTGACTTTTATTCATTCTCAGGATGTGAATTCTTGATATCAGCAATTCAGTTCTTGATATCATGAATTACATTTCAACTAGTAACACTGGCAATTTTTGATATCAGGAATTACATTTCCACTAGTAACAATGTTAATTCTTGATATCAACAATTCAGTTTTCACTAGTTAAAATATTATTTTTTTTATATCAAGAATTACATTTCCACTAGTAAAAACTAGAATTCTTGATATCTGCAATTGTATTTTCACTGGTGAAATGTCACTATAGGCTGTGCCATTCAAATTCAGTTGTTGATATCAGAAATACAATTCTTAGTAAAAATCATATTTTTTGATATCAATAATTACATTGTTACCAGTAAAAATATGAATTTTTGATATCAAGAAATTAATTGGCACTAGTTGAAACATCAGTTCTTGATATCAACAATTGAATTGCTACTAGTAAAAATTTTCATTTTTGATATCTGAAAATGTATTTCTGATATCAATATAATTTCAGATATCTAAAATGGCTTTCTTACTTGTAACAATCACATTCATGATATCAGAAACTAACATTGTCACTAGTGAAAATCAAATTATTGATATAAAAAATGAGCATTGTTACTAGTAGCAGTTCAATTGTAGATATCAAGAACAGATATTTGCACTTGTAACAAAGTAATTAATGATATCAAAAAATATGATTTTTTTTTTTTTTTTTTTGTAAGAATTGTATTTCTGATACGTGAAAGTGGAATTTAAACTAGTAAGAAATCAATTCTTGATATCAACAGTTGAATTTGAATGGCAGGCTATGGTGACATTTCACTAGTGAAAATACAATTATATCAAGAATTCTAGTTTTTACTATGTAATTTTGATATCAAAAATTAGCATTTTAACTAGTGAAAATTGAATTGTTGATATCAAGAATTAACATTGTTACTAGTGGAAATTAAATTCCTGATATCAAGAATTGAATTGTTGATATAAAGTCAGAATTGCGTGTTATAAAGTTTGCGAGATATAAACATGCAATTCTGACTTTCTTTCTTGCAATTGCGAGTTTATATCACACAGTTCTAACTTTATAACTCACAATTCTGACTTTTATAATTCACAATTGTGAGTTTATATCACAATTCTGAGACAAACAACAACAACAACGAAAAACAAACAACAACACACTGACTTTGAGACAATGGAACCATAAGTTCAAAAATTAGGACTCGTTCCTGCACCACTCTATTGTTTTGCTGCTTCATTCAAAGGTGTAGAAATTACACTTTTAGGCCTAACAAAGTCTGAATTCTGAAAATAGCTGCATTTCTATGAATTTCTCAATAGCAGATTGAATGTGTCATATTGTGATGAGATTTATTTTGGAATTGAAATGTAGAATTTTTTTTTTTTTTTTTTTTTTTAATTGATTGTCTACATATACGTTAAGGCAGACAAAGTTAAGTTAAAAAATAAGTTAAAATAGTGCAGTTACAATAAATGAAAAAAAAAATATTCATAAAAAATATCAACTTAAATTAATTCAATGTGAAATTTATTTAAAAATAATATAAATAGAGATTTATGTTGGAGAGTGAGAAATTAAAAGGGATAGCTCACAAATAATAAATAAATAATATTATTATTCTGTCATCACCGGATCACAGAAACCGTTTTCAAAAAGGTAATTATATAAGCGTCAAACAAAGTTAAACTTAGTTACAATATAATTGTTCATCTATGCACAGTATTGTTTAGATTGTGTCATGTGTTATTATAGCCATTGATTTGCCACATATATCATTAGCATAAATAAATGAGTCAACATAAATCATACAGGTCTGGAACAACATGAGGGTGAGTAAATGATGACAGAATTTTCATTTTTGAGTAAACTATCAAAAGTTATATGTAGAATTTATTTATTCAACTACTGTATCTTAACCAGCAATACCTTTTTATTAACCAGTTTCATTAGCTGGCCAACAATCTAAGATACATATAACTATGCTGACTCACCTCAAAAGACCAGCACTAACCAGTCTGGACCAGCATGGAAATTTATCCTCATCTAAGCTGACCTTTTCAGTAAGGTTATGATCAATTTTGGGCCATTTTTCATCAATTTCCTCTTTGTGGCTGTTTGATAAAGGCTCTATTTCTTTTCTGAAGCTAGCACCTAGCCCAGCGTACCTCATTTGCACCCACATACCGAAAAGGCAATCTCTGCCACCGCTTTTAATATTCCACCTTAGTTTAAGGACAGATAGCATTGCAGGTACGAATTTCACGCTCGCCTCCCCCTCATCACTCGGTCTCTCCCTCTCTCTGAGTTTGCTTGTTCTTTTGCCTCCGCGAAGGAATAAAAGGTGGCCGTCTCCATTCAGGTGTGGTCAATCTCGCATTGATGGGAGATAATTGTCTCCTGCCCTCGCCTAGGTAATTGTCTTTTGATTGAGGTCATCAGCACAATCAAGCAAGCCGAGGGGGTGAAAAGTGACAGAGCAGAGAGAGAGCGAGAGAGAGACAGCAAGTTTGCGGAGAGGAATGAGAGGCGAGCGTGGGATGTGGGCGACTTGTTGAAGGAGTCTGGCTGAGAGGAAAAGGCTTTGTTTATCCTGGCAGAGCCCCATGTGGCCTGCTATTAAACCTTGCACTGATGGAGCCAGCAGGACAAGGAACACAGTAAGTGGGGAGGATGATGATGGACAAGCCATATTACCTTCAGCCGTCACAGCTCTGAGGTCGAGCAGCCATTAGTGACGGCCATGAATGTGGCTGACAATGGAGAGCTGGCTTTTAAATAAGACTGACCACTGTGAGCGGAGTGTGTAAATGTAAAATGTGTGTGAATGTGTAAGTGAAAAAAATAAATGTATATTAAGAGATGGAGTGAAAGTGACGCACAGCAGGACTGGTGCCAAAGCAACAGTTATTCGTTAACTTTATATCTTAGGGATAGATGATTGCGAAATTAAAATTCTGTCCCTCATGTTGTTCCAAAACTCGATGTACCTGTATGTACCTTTATTATTATTATTATTATTATTATTATTATATTTTAATTTTTTTTTTTTTTTTTGTATTTCTTATAATTTTATTTTATTTTTCAATGTGGAACACATCTATTTACCATGCAACAACATGCAGTACATAGTGACAACAGCTGTCAAGCTCAAAAATGAGCTAAAAAGTTGTCTTAGACTGCTGATTTGCTAATTATGACTTTTTAAGTGTGAATTGATTGTGTTTGCCAATAATTAATTGATATAGATGCTACAAATAAAATAAACTGTGATCATTCACCCAGAAATGCTCTAGACGCTTTGGTGGAAAACAACCCGATATGTCAGTAATTGCACAGTATAAAACACTCCAGTCCAGTAGGTGGAGGAAGTGTACCTTTTATGTTAGTGTGTAGAACTGCCAGAAGAAACAGGTGAACGTATACGTTTGGAATGACATGAGGGTGACTGCATCCGAAATCACATACTCTCTTGAGCAAGTACTTATTTTGAATAAGTACTTACTTTGTGTCCACTAAAAGTATGTTCTATATAGTATGAATGTGTGTAGTATGAATGTAATACGGACGTACTACATTCACCATGATGTCAGTATCATGTGATCAACCACCGTCAGCTGCGTCACTTCACTGCCATTCACAAATATTCACATTCTCGTGGCCTCATGGGATAGTAAAGTGTCCATAGTATGGACATCCGAATCTTGCCAGAAGTAGTAAGTCATCCAGGTACTTTTTGCCTACTCTTTTATGATTACCTTGTTTTTATACGTACTACTCTTGTCACATACTGTTTTAATGATGACAGAATTTTCATTTTTGAGTGAACTATCCCTTTAAACTAATTGTTACATGTATAAATGGAGATATAGGGTGCTTCTCAAACGGAAGGCTGCATATCTCGGCTGCCACGTCAACAAACGTCGCTGAAGGCCATCTCAATCGGAAGGATCCTTGAAAGGCAGCCTTCGTTTCGCGTTCTTCATTCAGGTGAATTTGAAGGATGCATGGGATGTATCCTTTGCGACCTTCAATCACCCACAATCCTTTGTACAGATTCCAGTTCACGAAAATAAACTGATGGGAAATGAGTCGGTATTAGCTTGTCTAAATTTATTATGAAATGTAAGACAAAAATAATGTTGCATTGATGTTATCTTTTGTTTTGGTATAAATTACTCACTTAACACTAAACTGCCAATAATGTAAGCCACTGGGAGACTGCAGACGGCGGTGGTTCATAGTATTGAATTAATAGAAAGCCAGATAATATAAAGATTTGTAATACAAAGTATTTTTCCAAAAATAAGTTTTATTAGTATTTTCGTGTCGTGACGGTGGGGGCGGGAACATGTGTGACGTAGCCATGCACACTGCTAGACCATCTCATTGTAGCGTTTAATGCTGAGGAGGACTCGAGCCAACAAGCCTCTGAAGGACTGAACTAGGAATGACGTAGCCTTGGTTGGATGCAGCCTTCCATTTGAGAAACACCCATAATGTGTTATGACAGATGTGGACTTCACTCTTGTATTTATTTTACTGCATAGAAACAGTCTTTTTTTTTTTTTAATATATATATATATATATATATATATATATATTAATCTAAGCTAAAATATTGCTATTTTATTTTTAGTAATGTGCAATAAAAAATAAAAAAAAATGTAGTGTGAAGTAATAAAGTTGTATGTTTGTTTTTACCCTGTTCACAGATTGTTTCCACAGTAATTAACATCATAAATCTAGAAACGTTTTTTATATGTTCTTTTCAAAAATAAAATGATGTACATTATTAAGACTATGCTTTATTACCTTGGCATTCAATTACAGAAAACTGATTTCACTAAGTGCAACATTTTCCTGGATCATCATCTTTGTTAATCCTGGAACAACATTCCAATCAACCAATCAGATTTGAGGGATAAGTTTACAGTTTAGGCTTACAATCAGGGTTCGGTGCTTCTACATCAGTGTTATTCACCTATCTTTTCTCTCTGATTTTAGGGATAACCTATGGGTAGGGTTAGGATTAGGAGTAGGGATGGTTAGGACTACATTTTCAGACAGGAATGTTGTTCCAGGATCAACAAAACACGTGTAACTCGGCAAAACCAGGATGTGCATGGATGAGGGACTGATGGCAAATTTGACATCGTTCTCTGACCACTGTAATAAATCTCTCGATATTTTTTTTTTTTTCCTCTTTTGTAAAATCATAGAAGTGCTATCATGGATTTTTTTTTTTATTGGAGCAAGTGGGAACACAAAAATTATATTTGTTGTAGTTTCCTTTCCCCACTATAGTTTACCAACTATGACTTCTGCCCCTGAGAACCCCGGAAATGTGAAAAGGGTCTATAATAATAATAACAATAAAACAATGACAGAACCTCCATTTTTCTGAGAACTATTGCTTCCATTACTGACATTGGTTACTGCAGTGGGATGCTTCTCTTCCCGATTTATTTGCATTGTACTTCCCCACTTTTATTGCATTCACAGCAGACGGATTAATAGACTGCAGAGGAGCAGGAGCTAACGCACTGTAGAAAAGAAATTGTCCATTACCCTAAAGACAAGTGCAATCCACTCACATCTCCACAGAGTCTCTGGAAGACAACTTTTCACTTTTTATCGAGGATCATCAATCAGCCAGTACAGTATAATAAAATGCAAGGCTTGTTCTAGTAGCGTACTTTGATGGCTGGGCAAAGCATGTTCAAATGAATTACACATTTGCATATTATGGTGGCCCAGGGGTGCTAAACATGACAGCATTAGCGCAGGAAACAAAAGCTGACAAACCAACACCATTAACCCATAGTACAACATTAACAGAAATGAAGCATTTCTGAAAACACTGCATTTCAGAAAACAAAGTGCTAACCGTACAGCAGTATTAAGTGACAACAAAGAGGTTATGCATAGAAACACAAAGACATTAGCAATGAAAAAAAGAAACACAGCAAAGCACAAATCTAGGTCTATAATACATGGAAAAAGCTATATTGTATATTAGCATTTCCATTGATCTCAATAACATTTGCTTAGCTGGTGATATAAATGTTGCAAGCAAAAAATATTTGTCAGAATACACAGGAACAGTACCTTCGATTGAAGAAAGATGTTTTTTGGCTGTGAATGGTGTAGTTAAGGTATCTACCAGCAGGGGCTAACTGCGCATGCTAACCAAACTTCCGTCAAATACAGAGGCTTTGTCTGAAATCGCATCTTTCGAATAAGTAATTACTTTGTAACTGTTAAAAACGCAGTAGTATGAATGTGTGTAGTATGAATATAATCTGGACGTACTACATCCATCATGATTTCATTGTCATGTGACCTAACACATGGGATATTAAAGTGTACATCAGATGCGCACTTCAGAATCTTGCCGGAAGTAGTAAGACATATTAGTACTTTTTACCTACTGTTTTATGAATACTGTAAAATTTGGATGTACTACTCTTTTCATATATTGATTTTCGCCTACTATATAGTAGGGAAGTATGCAATTTCGGATGCTGCCAGAGTGATCTGAGACATGCCATTTACGACACTTTTGATTGGCTCAAAAGAAAAAAAGAGAAAAAGTTGTGTTCATGAATCAAATATGGCAGCATCCAGATTGCATACTTATGGGGGGTCCTGAACCAGCAAAGCAACTGCCATTTAGACAAATGGGAATGCTAACGGATAGTTTTCTCCAGGTGTTATAGACGACCTTGTTCCAATTATCTTTTTTGAAATGGCCACATAACATACAAACAAATTGCCCTATTGTTTCAAACAATATGCAATTAGGCTGTTTCATAGTCACAATAGGGGAATTGTGGAGATTATATAAAGCACTGTGTTGTTTAGCAGCAGTGGAATGAACATACCCACTCAGAGTCTCAGTTGGCTGGTCTAAAGAACCTGCAGGAAGTCTGTCTCTTTCAGGTTGGAGCTGAATTGTATTGTTAGCTGTGGCAGTGCAATGTATGTGTCATTTCAGGCTTGTGGAATTGAGATTGGGGTATTTGATACTCAAGTTTAAAAGGGTTTAATGGTTTCCAGGATGTGGATCTGAAGAACAGCTGTAAATGGAATAAGTGATCAAAAGAAATTCCTCAGTGCATTGATTGCTGGACATAACAACATCAGATCTCAGAGACATTTGCTCCAAAATGACTATGCTTGGTGTAATATCATAATGGTATACAGACACAGAGAGATTTAGTAGGTGTATAATTTTAACTAAATCAATCATGGTTGCAACAAAGAACAGCAGGCCTGTTTGAGAAGACCCAAATTTTATGATCAGGGGCTGGTTGCATAAGCTGTTACAACGTAAAGAGATACTAAGTTACAACTTAAAATATTTTTGTGTTGCACCATTAAACTTAAGCCGGGTACACGCTGCACAAAGTCACTGTTCTTCTCACACTACATTACTGTAGAGAATGGTTGCATGCAGAGGCCATGCTTGCTGATGCTCTGTTGCATGTCTATGACTCCTCTTCCTGAACTTTCCCTTGCCCTGTATCTTGTGCTCTCATTGGCTGTAGTAAGCGTTATATTATGCAACTATGAATTACTTTAGAGAGAGGTTACAACCTACTAGTTATGTTCTGCCTTAAGAACAAATGGCCCAACTAAATTAAGTACAGAGTAAGTTACAAATTAGCTACATTAGTAGTTACCAATCCTCTAGTGTGGACTTTATGTTCCAATTTAAGTAAGAACTCATGCTGGTGCAACCCTACCCAGGGGATTGATTAGCTGTATTGAGTGTAATCTGAGCTTCATGACTTCCTGGATTATTTTCCTCTGTTTATGTAGCACAAATCATTTTAGAGAGCTTAAAAGCCGATAATGTGATTCAGAAACCTTGGAGAATAATTTCATGTCAACCAACAAAATTTGGTGAAAGAAATTCCAATTCAAGACTGTATGCCACTCGCTGCTTATATTCATTGTGGTTATATTTTAACAATATCACATTTGCAGTTGTGTTGTACTAAATATCAGGCTTTTATGCAATAGTTATGTTTCAGATAAAAAATTGGCTGGACTGTACAACCAAAGTATCAATCTGTGTTTGCAACTAATCCAAGGCTGTAGTTTTGGTTTGGTTGAGATACAGTTGTGGTCAGAATTATTGGCACCCTTGATAAATATGATCAAAGATGTCTGTAAAAATAAATATGCATTGTTTATCCTTTTGATCTTTAATTCATAAAATAAGCAAAAATCTAACCTTTCATTGAAGGGAAATAATTGAAAGTGGGGGGGAAATCACATTATGAAATAAATGTTTTTCTCCAAAACATGTTGGCCACAATTATTGGCACCCTTTTATTCAATACTTTTTGCAACCTCCTTTTGCCAAGATAACAGCTCTGAGTCTTCACGTATAATGCCTGATGAGTTTGGAGAACACCTGACAAGAGATCAGAGACCATTCCTTCATGCAGAATCTCTCCAGATCCTTCAGCTCCATGTTGGTGCTTCTTCTCTTCAGTTCACTCCACTCATTTTCTTTAGATTTCAGGTCAGGGGACTGGGATGGCCATAGCAGAAGCTTCATTTTGTGCTCAGGGACACATTTTTGTGTTGGTTTTGATGTTTGTTTTGGATCATTGTCCTGATGGAAGATCCAACCACGGCCCATTATTGGATTTCTAGCAGAAGCGGTCAGGTTTTGATTTTTAATCTGTTGGTATTTGATAGAATCCATGATACCATGTATCTGACCAAGATGTCCAGGACCTCCAGCAGTAAAATAGGCCCACAACATGAAAGATCCAGCAGTATATTTAACCATGGGCATGGGGTACTTTTTATCCTTGTGTGCACCAAACCCATCTGGTGGGTTTGCTGCCAAAAAGCTCTTTTTTTAGTTTCATCTGACCATAGAAGCCGGTCCCGTTTGAAGTTCCAGTCTTGTCTGACAACTGAACATGTTGGAGATTGTTTCTGGATGAGAGCAGAGGATTTTTCTTGAAACCCTCCTGAACAACTTGTGGGGATGTAGGTGCTGTTTGATATATTTTTATTTTTTTTGTAGGCTTTCTGAGACTCAAGACTCAACTAATCTCTGCAATTCTCCAGCTGTGATCCTTGGAGAGTCTTTGGCCACTCAAACTCTCCTCCTCACCGCGCATTAGGACGATTTAGACACACGTCCTCTTCCGGGCAGATTTGTAACATCTTTAGTTGATTGGAACTTCTTAATTATTGCCCTGATAGTGGAAATGGGGATTTTCAATGCTTTAGCTATTTTCTTACAGCCACTTTCTATTTTGTGAAGCTCAACAATCTTTTGCTGCACATCAGAACTGTATTCTTTGGTTTTACTCATTGTGATGAATGATTAAAAGAATTTGGCCTTTGTGTTTCCTCATGTTTATACTCCTGTGGAACAGGAAGTCATGGCTGGACAATTTCATGTTCATGATCACCCTGGTGTGCTAAAAAAAAAAAAATTAAATATGAATGGGAATATACTTCAGAGATAGTTTAATAAAAAATTCTAGGGGTGCCAATAATTGTAGCCAAACTGTTTTGGAGAAAAAAATATTTCATAATGTGATTTTTTAATTTTATAAATTAAAGACCAAAAGGATAAACAATGCAGATTTATTTTTATAGTCATCTTTGATCATATTTACCAAGGGTGCCAATAATTCTGACCACAACTGTATATGTATTAATGGACAGGAGATGACTCTGAGGTATATATAATGATGATATATATAATGTTTACATCAACCCAGCTAATAAAGCAATGAGTCACAGGACCTTGATCATTCAAAATCTTGGTTTTAAAACAAAATGCCATCGTATGAAAGTTTGGTAATATCAGGAGATCTCATGATGGTGGACCTGCACTATCCTATTTGCTAAAAAAATTATAAAGAAAAACCTATGCTGATATCTTATTTAACTCTGAATTCTTATCCTACCAGACAATAAATGTTAAAAAAAAAAAAAAACCTTTCTTTCTCTAGGCAGTGGTGGGTTCACTCGTAGGTGACATAGAGTAGGGCAGCAATGTTCAAGAGCTGTCACAGATTCACTCCATTTCTCTTTCTCTCACCCAAATTCTCTCTGTTTCAGTGATATCACATAATAAAATGCAACCAAATATGACACCTTTACAGATGCTAATTGGCAAAAAATGTTCAGAAATATTTAAACTTGTGATCTCTTGTGATCTGACCTCTTAAGGCAAGACTTATTCCACTGAGCCACATCAGCTCTTGTTCTTAGTCCCTCTAAGACTAAAATCCTAGAATCACCTCTGACAGATTTTCAGACAGGTAGGTCGAGTTGTGCTTTCGAAATTCCAATGTGTTCCCAATGTCAATCTGACATGGCTTTCACTGAGATACTCTGCTCTGAATAATCCAGAAGCGAGAGAATACTTTCACTCTGCACTGCTCACATACTGGTCTTGAGCTTCACAAACATAGAAAAGTGGAATGATACAAATAAAGGAAAGGCCCAGTACTGGTGGTTTGTATACACTCTTTTATTGACTGTCACTCATCCATTCAAATTAGTGGACCAGCTTTTTATGTATATAAATATGTGTGGTTAGGGTCTTTGATACTTTGATGCCCAGTTGTCATTGTCATGTGACCTACCAGCATCAGTTGTGTTGCTTCATGCCATTCACAGATCCTCTCCCATGGCCTCATGGGATAGTAAAGTGTCCATCAGGTGCACATTTCAGTATGTGAAAAGAGTAGTATGACTCGTTGGAAGTAGGAAGTCATATAGGTTACTACTTCCAACGAGTCATACTACTCTTTTCACATACTGTTCTTCGCCAACTATAGTCAGGAAGTAAGCGGTTTTGAATGCAGTCGACCATTGAATTCAGACATGCAGCTTCCTGAGAAGGCAGAGTTTCTGTTTTCGGAGCCAATAAGGGTGGTAAAATTTATTGAAGTGATTGAACATGCCATGCTTGGTCAAAGTATTGCTCTGAAGACGTTTTGAGACAGCCCACCCATTGTCATCTAGTCCTATGCAATCTCAGAATGAGAGATCCCAATAGAATATTGAACGCTTCAGTCAGTGCCTAGCATTCTCAAACAGCAATCTGACAGTTAAAGGGGAAATACCACAGACCCTTTGCACACAGGTGTTTGCTTTACACTTTGATGCTGTAGCTGGCAATAATTGGAAGTATTCTGAGTTGTTCCTCTAAGCCGTGTTTCTACCGCTAGACGTTTGAAGGGGGGTTTTAACTAAGAGCCGGTTGAAAGCACCTAACATCTGGCAGCGTAACATAAAGGCTTTGCGGGATTAAGCATGCTGCAAGTTACTGCTGGATTTACCCTTTGACATGGTAATTCATGGAAGATTCACACAAAAGCAGCACTGACACCTGAAATACAACGCTTATAGCACCACCAGTGATAATGCATATTATTTGATTATGTTTAAGC